>JAZHYW010020183.1:0-38270 GCA_037355805.1 Ixodes ricinus | reverse complement strand
GGCGGTTGTCATTTTGAATCGGTGGCGTGTTCTGGTCGCCGCTTCGCGGCTTTTATGTGTGGTTACTCCTGAACGTTTGAATGCCCACTAAACATATGATAAAGCATTACCGCACAACAAGAGCTGAGTTATGACACGATGAAGCACCTCATTACAGTGCTGATGAAGCCGCATTTCGTGCTATATCAGCACTAATTTGGGTCTATTGCTGTGTTCATGTAAATCTTAGTTGAGTGGTTCTACACTATATGAGAAGACATTAACGGTAAAAAAGATAGTAATACAACGCTGCTAAATTTGCAGCTCCTTTAGAAAATATTTAGCGCTGGGCTCTATATGTAAAGCGCCGTTTACGATTAAAGAAAAAGGGTTGGATGAAGGCGGAAGGTGATAAATCATTACAGATATATCGCCATGACAGTAGTGAAAAATTGAAAACCAACAAGATGCATAGTCAAAATATTCTCTCACACCAAGCGAAAGCAAGAACATAACACTTGACACTTCTCATTACGGTCTTGGCTGCTGGTTTTTATGACGATGCATGTGTCTTTTACAAAATATTTTTTTCGGAGTTTTAAATATTTTTTTTTGTCAGAACCCAAAAGTTAAGAACGAATTTTTTGCTTTTTTTATTCGTCCCTTCAGATTCGCAAATTTCTGGTTCTTAATTTTAACTGCTCCATCCAGGAGTTTGCACATTCTTTTGTGCAGAGGAATTGATTATACGGAAGGATGACGTCGAAAGCACTTTCCTTTTTTTCCATTGCATTGAAAAAATGAGTGAAATTTTCTGAGCGTCCATGACGAACTAACGTGATCCTCATATATTTACAACGCGTATAGTTATTCTATTGTGTAAAGGTGGGCTGTCATAGTCGTAAGCTTTACGCAGGGCAAGAAGGAAGGCCACACTAACCTTACATCTATACTCTCGTTCACCTTCAGTCCGATCGCAGTGGATGCCACGTGCCATACCAGCCGATTCAGCGCCGGGAGAAAATCGCTTGACCTGCCGGTTGGGCAGAGCGACGCAGAGAGTTCAAGGTCACATGACACTCTCTCAATGCTGGATTGGCTGGGATGGCTCCTAGCGTCCGCTGCGCTCGGACTGAAGGTGAAACAGAGTATAGAGAGAAGCATATTTCGAGCTGGGAGTACAACGATTAGTTGGAGAAAAGTTGGGTTAAATTAATTCCTGTTCCAGCCGCTATGTCGGTTCGTGGGCTCCTACATAAATGCGAGTCGACGTCGAAAAGTTTTCGCCCAAAAAAATTACGGCGTAACAAAACGACGGCTTCCACCATAACTCCTCACATCTTTCTTGCAGGAGCAACAGGGACCAAATCAAGCTGACTAAAAAAACGCCACGAAAAAAAAAGCGGTACGCAAAGAAAAACGAAACAAAAACAGGGGACGTCTAAAAAACCAAAGATGTTCTAAAACCACCAACATAGGAAAGACAACAAAGAGCAAAGTGGAAGGCATAGACACGATTGCGTGCAAGAGCGCGCTTCCCAATCCGAAGATGAATCACCTTATCTGAGAGTCCTCTGTACGCGGAAATTGGCTCGCTTTCCCGAATATCTGACGAGGCGGAGAGCAAAAGAGACAACCTCAGAGCATAACGGCGTGGGATGCTCGTGAGAGAGCGAACCCCCAGCAGAGGGGTGCGCCTGCCTGAATAAACTCCCGAAAAGGCGGCCGACGAACGAATTTCCGAAAAGAATGGGATGCCGCGTTGTGGTTTGCAAACAGTGGCCGAAAGCAAAGGAAACAAAACAGAGATATAAATTAGGTTAAATGTTCACTAAAACAGATATAGGTGTTTCTTTTCCAATCTGTTGTTCTGATTGTAGCCCAAGGTAGTACAATAAATATTTTAGGATCTAAATCTAAATTATGGTCACACGGACCAAATATGGTTACACAAAGAAGCAAGGGAACTGTAAGCGTGGTTTTTATGCGGCCCAAATATACCCTAGTCAAAGTAATGGAGTTATGTAGTCGACGAACGTATTTGAAACGCTTGCGTTTCAGCGATGCCAAAACGACACCAAATAAAAAATCAATGTAATTATGCGAAAAAAACAGGTCGTTATTGGCGGACGCCATATATCATTATTGCGGAACACGGCTAACTGAAAATTAAAAAAAGTAATTTTAGAAAACCGTTGCTTATACGCTAATATCGACGTTCGTAATTTTTGTACTGGTTATCATTTTGAGAAGGTTGAGCGACGGAAAAAGTATCGTGTCATGAGGCTATCGGTTTTGGAGGGTAAGTGCAAACCAAAAATTATTCTCATCGATTCTAGATATTTCATATCATAGTGTATCATAGGTGTGTTACTCACAAACAATATCACCTCAATGTCGCCTTAATAGTCACGTCTAACTAACAATCTCTTGTAAGAACAGGTCTCCGCGGTTAGCCGTAAAATATATGTCATGAGTCGGGAGAAGTAGAGACAACTTCTTATAGAAAGTTTATCTGGTTTCGGTATAGTATAGGCGCAACAAAGCATCGCTCAAATGTGTCCACGCTGCGTGCTACATTTGCCTCGCTTCCAACTCCTCCCACATATTGCAAGTGAAAACAATCCGGTTTTAACTGTTCACATGGCGCATTTAATTTTGCACTACCGAACGACATATGTTTTTATTAAAAGACCATCACTGACGCGGGAGCAAACAGGTTGGCAATCGGGAAACCTCTCTAGAGCCAGATGATCTCCAATCGACGTAAGCCGCTGTCCGGGTCATTTCCGACCGTGTGAACCTGCTACCGCGCTGGACAGTTCGTTTGCTTGTCGGAACAGTCGGAGCCACCTGCGGCGAGGCTCTGCTTGATGGCCACAGTTGAACTTATCCTAGGAATGGAAATCGTCGTCGCGAGAGGGATGAATAAACTTCAATACGGACGCTCCGTGGTGCTCGTGACAAACTTCCGACACGATGCACAGCACCTTACGAAGTGTACCGCTGTGGGCCACGTCGTGGAAGTCTGCTGCACAGTAGCAATCACCGCCATCTCTGAAGGCTTATCACCTTTGAGGCACAAGAGTACTTTGCCCCTGAAGCTCGACATCCACCCGAGGCTCCCAGCTCCTCGACATCCGACAGCTGACCAATTTTTTAGCCGAGTTCAGCGACTATTTCGGCAGGTCGTCGAGGGTGCGATCGCGAAGCATCGCATTGTTAAAGACGAAAAGATTAAGAGTGGCGCTGTTGTCATATTTAACTTGGTCTTGTTGGACGCCAGCGGCTTAGGTTTCAACGGTGAGTTTCCCAACTGAATGTTCTTGTAACGTTGGTCTCGATGGACGCCAGCGGCCCAGGTTTCAACGGTGAGTTTCCCAGCTGTTTTTTCTAGTAACGTTGGTATAAGATAAGTGACCCGAATTTTGTCTTGCCAACTCACTCTCTCTCGCAGCCCTGCTCCAGTTATAACTTCGTTTAACCTTCCGTCCAGACGCAGCCGATGCTACGAGATTATATGACGAATCAGACAGCGTCAAAAGGGCACCATCATGGTGTTGGTGATATTTCTGTCCGTGTTCAATCATCGCTGAACCAATCATAAACAAAGAAGGCACAGTGACTTGCACTTTTGACGCTGCTTGATTGGTCCCGTTTTCTCGTAGCATCCGCTGCGTCTGGACGGAAGGTGAAACGAAGTATAGCTGTCAAGCCGTTGTCGAGACGTTCAACGGTGCTGTTGGTTTCACCCTCATTGTTTCTTTTCTTTGTGGCACAAGTCTGCTGATTAAACCAGGATTTTTGGTTTACGCTCTTCGATCATATTTCCATCCGCTACAATATCTTGGTTACACGCTCGCCCTGCGCGAGGAGAAATACTGTAGGTTGTTAATCATGTGGAAATCTGCATTGCTCGAAATTATCTCAAAGAAGTGCCATTGTTTTATATCGCCTAGATTAATACCTATATACGACTAATTGGATAACTTTCTAAGTGCTGATTCAGGTTCAAGTGTTTAGTTGGAGAGTTAAACATGGCCCTGAGAAACAGTAGGTTGAGGACCTGTACATGATCGCATCGACTAGTAAGTTTTCTTTCAAGCCAAAACCAAAAAAAAAAATTAAAGCTTAAGATATTAAAAAAAAAACATGACGATTCACGAGGCTGTGGTCCGCGAGCCTAGCAATGTGTATGCTGTTGCACATCTGTCCGCGACGCGGTTGCGAGTTCTATTTCGCGGACACCTCCGCGAACGAGGCACTATGACGCGCTTAGCATTTGCCAATCAAAGCAGCTGCACGTTTGCGCTTTGTTTTGTGACATACATCACACCCTAAACGGCGCCAGAACATCTGTCCTTTTTGAATAAGCGCATAGAAACGCTAGATTATAATATTTATTGTATCCTTAGGGCTTGCAGCACCACCTTGTGTGAGGAACGAAAAGCTAACGCAAAAATTAACTACTATAAACGCAATAAAACAAATATTACCATAAAAAGCGATACGTAAAAAGAATGTGCTGCAAATTGCTAATTACTTATGTTAGATACATGAAACGTTCTTTCATCACAGACGTTTAGCGATACTCTGAGCTTTCAGACGCCAGACGCGAACGTTCACGGCACTCTTCATCGGGTAATATAACGCGCGAACGAGTCGCCTTCAATGTCAACGACCCGCGGGGATCGCGTGGCCGAAAAGGCGGTGCATGGGGCGCTGCACGCTCTCTGGACGATTCCATTCTGCCTTCAGGATAGGACACTCATTCGGGGCCCAAGCTAGCCGAAACGCGCTTAACAGTTTTTGTTGTTTGGCGGAAGAGCGCGCTTCATAGGCATCAGGTCAAGAGGTTTGGTCACGAAGGCTCGAAATGAGCACAGTTATTTACTTTCTGTTTAACCGTTGTTTTAGGTGTAAAATGTCAGAACATGTAGTGTTATATAAGAACATATTACATTTATACTTCAGTCTTCTATTTAAAAGCAAAAATGCAAAGAAGACCCCATTCGTTCGTAAGAAGGATGGCACGGATCTCGCGCTGGAACAAAAAACGCACTAATCGCCTTGGCTCAGGCCGATCTCTCCTTGGCAGCAATTATGGCGTAAGTTGGGCATAATCGTGGCATGACGCGAACCAACTGCAAAGCGCTGTGCGATTGAAAATAGCCCCCCCCCCGCCTTTTTTCCTCCCCCTCCCCCTTCTCACCGTGTCAGTCCTCCCTTCACAGCAGAGTGGAATCGCCCGTAGTGCCCGCAACGCCTCCTCCAGCCATCGTCTCGGCCATGGGCCCCAATAAATATCTCATATCGCAGATCATTGTACACTTCAGAGTTGCACCGAGAATGAAAGCTATACTACCGCCAACTGGGCTGATACTCTTGGCGATCTTCCAGAGCCTTCTATACACCCGAGCTACTCTTCCTTAGTGCGCACATGTGGTCGAACTCCACCACTCATACCTCGCGCCCCCTCGCCCTCCCCTTTATTCACATGACCTCCCTGTTTACCAATCAACGTCGAGCTGACCACTCTTACTCTCCCACCCGGTAAAGCAGATAATCATTTTCAAGCTTCGATGCCGCGCTTTTATCCAGTATTCACTTTCATTTATGCTCCACGAAATGCCGAACCCTAGCAAAAGGACGTTTTACGTTTAAACGAATAATGGTATATTACGGAACAGGACCTTCGCATTAGAAAATATATTATATAGACCCAAACACGTGCTAGGTTTTCTGTTTTATTGCATGAATTGAAACACGCAAAAATCTGGTGTCCGGATCTATACGTTTCCATTTCTACGTTCCAGATATGTTCAACTGCGAACTAGCCAAGAGACAAAAATTATATAAAATGTAACTTACTAATAAAAAGAAAGAACACGCAAATCTATCAAGAGGCACGTTTATTAATCGTGCAAAATCACGCTAATAAGATAATCCAACTAATATTATATATTTATGAAATATTCGTGTGTCTCTTTACCTTCATGAGGAATCCACGCGTTGTATGTGTACCTTCCTTGTTTTGCTGCAGTATAGTGTGGTAGAATGTAAGACCCAGGTCTAACCTCACTAACCCATATATTTTTACTCTGAGCCTAAAGCCATCTAAGCTAATGGCATGGTGTAATTTTCGATGACATTCACAAGGCAAGAACGTTGCCTCGAGGGAAGTTCATATTACGCTTAAAACATTCAAGCTCGCAATAGTCGCTGACAAATTGAAAAAAGCAAAGGCGTAGCTTATGTGTTCACGCAGCTCACATCTCTTGTTCTTCGTCGTTCTGTTTGCATATTGCCTCAATCTCATAGACACCGGAGCAATAACACGATGATTGTGATTCACCACGCTCTGCGTGGTGAATCACAATCATCGATAAGATCTGCTTTACAATTCAGGACTAGAGCAAAATGCATCTAATGCCCGTTCCTCTCTTTCGCATCTAGATTGCGGAAGGTCTTTCTCCCCTGTTCAGCAGGTGCGAGCTCACATTTTCTAAAAGTCACGTCATTGCCACTGGGTGGTGTTGCCTGCTCTTGGGTTTCCAATAAATTGCGCAAGACAAGCAGCAGATCTAATGTTTGCGAACGCAGGTGTTCATTTTTCAACCATGGTTGAAAGAGCTAGAAAGACTGACGCAAGAAAATAAACACGAACGCTACTCACAGCTCGATCTAAAAAGAGAGGAGAGCTTTATTTCTTTCCTGTGCTCGTTTTTTCGTTTTTTTTAAGGGTGGGGGGCTATTTAATTATGGTTTTAAAATGTTCATCACCAACTAAACCACCAAGAAGTACTTTTGCAGGTGTCCAGGCACTGCAAGCATGGTCTACGGTATTCGACAAAGATATAAAAATTGACCACGCGAAAACCCCTTTAGAAGGAACATCTATATGTTCATCACCATTCTTGTGATAAAATACTTTCAATTGTAGGAATTCCCCTGATGCTACCCGCCACGGAGAATGACACAACGCACTGGTTTAGCAACACGTAGTCATTAATTCAAATGTATTGCCCGCCCCGACCCAAGAGCCCTAAGCGCATACGCTGCGACGGCCTTTTCTCACGTCGGTGCCCCGCCTCGCGTGGGAATTTTCACTTGGCATCCTCGCGATGGAAATTACTGCGGACGATTTGGCATTGTCCGCCTAATCCAACACTTCGGATGCCGATGTTGCCTACACACTTTATATTTCTCACCAGTGTTTACCTTATTCTGGCGATTTATAATTAAAGGGTGTCCGCAGAAAAAAAATTTACAGGGCGTTATTTACCGGAAGAATAAACTGCGCGTTTCCGAATGTTCATTATCCGAACAAATGTAGAGCTAGTGGTCGGAACCAGATGCGAAAGATCACAACTAAGCGCTGTACTATCAAAAAGCTATGAGTTATGTTTTACACTTTGTAACGCCAAATTACGGCAAACAGACCTCTCGAATACATGAAGCTGAAATGCGACTGTTAACAGAAACTTGTAAAAACGAACCAGACTTTCCCATATAAAATGTTAACAAAATCACTTATAACATTTGAATGCGATAACAGCAAGTTCTGGTATTTTGGCATCTGGTTTAGACAGCTAACTCTATATTTTGGGCGGACAATGAGCGTTTCAGCGAAACGTAGCTTATTTTGGCTGTGAAAAAAAAAAAAACACACACACACAAATTTAGGGGACACTCAGATTTTCACATTTTTGAATACGACTGTTTTTATCATCACTTGCAAGCATCTGCGAGAACGGGCTTCAAATTTTGACACGGGTTTTTTGTGATACAAAACCCAAAACTTGCTACCATAGAAAGATTGCGCTCGGTTGTCTGAAGACAATCTTCACCGAAGGACTAACGGATGAACGCGGACATGCCGAGTCAATCCCCGAACTATAAAACATATTTTTATTATATTTTAGTCACTCTG
This sequence comes from Ixodes ricinus, assembly GCA_037355805.1. NCBI lineage: Eukaryota > Metazoa > Arthropoda > Arachnida > Ixodida > Ixodidae > Ixodes > Ixodes ricinus. The sequence goes on along the minus strand of JAZHYW010020183.1, from coordinate 30,358 downwards.
TCACATTTATGTATTTGTGACTGTTAGCGTGACTGTGATTTTTATGAAAAAATGCCCTGTAAAAGTTATTTTATCTCGTTCTCACTGTGACTGTGATTTTTTATGGTCAGTGTGACTGCGATGAGAGAAAAATCTCTTTATATTTTTTTCTTTCTCTCTGCCTGCAACTGACTTTGACTATGAGTCTGATTGGGACTCTGACAGAGGAAAAATAAAATGCCTCGTACGGTTTGTCTTCTTTCTTTCTGAATGTGACTGTTTGTGACTGATGAAAAAATGTCCCTAGCCTTTTTCTCTCTTTCTACTTTTTTGTTTCAATATATTTTGTTCTGAAAGAAAACAACACTCGTTATTCCGGGATGTGTTTGCCTGTTACTTTTACTTGTCCTTGTGTTCATTTTTACGCTGTTCTTGTTTCTAAGACTATCACCCCTCGGTTTCGGTTTTTCCGTAATACTGTCTTCCACAGACCTCTACCTTCTTCCATCATTAGAATATTACAGTTGCCGAGAAGTGTACCTAGGAATCTGTGGCCCGTAGGGACTGGAACCACCGAGTCCAACCCCGCAGGTCGGACGCAGAGGTTCCAGTCCCCGACCATTTCCCATAAATTGTGTGGCGCCTCCCGCAGGCGAGGCGCCACACACTTCCCGGGAAAGGGTCGGCGGCCCCAGGACGGTGGACGATCTGCTCGGGGCACTTAAAGGAATGGGGAGACGCTATTAGCTAATCCGGGCCAGGCAATATCGGCCTTACTGCGTCCCCATGCGTGCAAGTGCTCTCACTTCGTCTCCAAGTAAAACCAGGAAAAGTAAATGAAAAAAAAAATATTGTGGAGAGAAAAAAGTGAAAGCCGTTTACAACTCCCTGTAACGCCCAATTAGAGCGCAGCTCTTTAGGAGGAGGAGGGAAGGGTACTAAGGGGGGGGGTCACGTGACCTCGGGGGGGAGGGTCACGTGACCTCAGGGAGGTGGTCACGTGACCCTCCCTCCCTTAGGTCACCGAAGGTACCCGAGGTCCTCCCGAAGGAACCCGAGTTCCTCCCGAAGGTACCCGAGGTCCTCCCGAAGGAACCCGAGTTCCTCCCGAAGGAACCCGAGGTCCTCCGAGGTCCTCGAGGGGGGGGGGGGCTAGCGGTTATGCCGACGCCGACGGCGACGGCCACGGCGACGCCACTCAAGCCGGAATCGGGCGCTAAGAGCTGCGCTCTAAAGCCGACAGAGGAAAAGACTATAGTAGTTTATGGAAAAGACTATAGTAGTTATGTGGGTGAGCTTGTTTTTTTTTTGTTTTTTTGTACAGGTCATTATTTTTAACGCCATAATGTTTAAGAGCTCGTGCCGCAAAAAATCCGGCGTCGGCGTCAGCGTCGCGGTGGGACCGAAAAATCCCATATTGCAACGCCCTCAGCCGCGTGTGTGACACGTGACGTCCCACGTGGCCGCGCGCGTTTCATTATATATGATTTACGCGCTTAATTCGGCAGGAAACTTTTACCGCTAAAGTTCGCGGAAACTTTTCCCGCCAAATTTAGCAGAAACCTTTTCCGCTAAATTTAGCTAAACATTTTCTGAAACTTTTAGAGGAAAACTTTTACCGCCAGATTTAGCGGAATCTTTGTCCGCCAAATCTAGCAGAACATTTAGCCACCAAATGTGGTAGAACTCCTTGCAGCTACATTTTCCCGCCTAATTCAGCGCAAAATTTTCCCCTCAAATTTAGTGGGTCGGTAGGGTCATGACGTCACACCCACGTGTGAGGTCACGTGAGACCAGTCTTGGGTAAGTTACTTTGAAAAAAGTAATTCGTTACAGTTACAGTTACTTTCAGAAAAAGTAGCGAAGTTACCGTTACAGTTACCGCAACAAAAGAGTAACTCATTACAGTTACAGTTACTTTAAAAAGTAACGACGTTACTTTTCAGTTACTTTCCTATAACACAAAAAGTTGGATAAAACTAGAAAACGCCCCTCACAAAGTTTTATTGCATAAAATGAAAAAAAGTACGCTTTTACTTCATATTGTAACTTAGCAGCAGTTGCTTCTCGAAATTTGTGTTTGAAAGTTTCCACGCCAGAGTAGTGGCGCAAATCAAAATGCGATACATGCGCAGTGCCCTCCGCGTGTATTGTTTTTTCACGGTAGATTCACCTGATTAAAAAGCGTTTTGGACAGAAAACAAAAAAAACACAAAATAGATAGTGCTTCAAGACACTAAGGTGTAAGTGTTCAGTCACAAAGTAGAAGAGCGTGCGTAAAGATAACTAGATTTTTTTTACGAAATCGACACGTGGCTATATTCGGGTCGTGACTCGCGACAAAGGACGTATTCACAAGTTTGTGCAAGGCCAATTTGACACTCGAAATGTCGGAACAGACGATTTGGAAAGTGCAGATGTAGCTAAATGGTACTCGTTCAGTGATATATTATTCATAAAAAGCTGAAAAGTAACGACAAAAGTAACGTCGTTACTTTCATCATTACCTCAGAAAAAGTAACTCGTTACAGTTTCAAGTTGCATTTTTAGAAAGTAACTCGTTACAGTTACAATTTACCTTTTTAAAAAGTAACTCGTTACAGTTACAAGTTACCAAAAAAGTAACGAAGTGACAGTAACGCGTTACTAGTAACGCGTTACTACCCAAGACTGCGTGAGACGCGACGTTACCGACTAATGTGATGGAAATGGATAAGGAAGAAACTCAGAATTCCGGAGCGGTGGTTTAAGAAGAAAGATGTTATTTACAGGTAAGAAATCAAAAATAAAAGTCGGATAGAGTAGGGAAACAAGTTACGAGGGTCATCAAAATATGTAGAAAGTTAAGTCCGCTGACTTCGCTCACGGCTCACACGATGATATGGCCGAGAAGACGCCTCGTTGTCGTAACGTTGGGTCTGAAGCCTGGAAGGCTGGGTCGGCCCAGGCGTAGGGTTGCTGGCTGCAGCTTGGCTAACGGCGGTGGTCCACGGTGTACGGGTTCAAAGTCCCCACGGGCCTGTTGGCGCCAGTCCGAAATCTTCCTAGTCTGCCGGGACCGCTGGTGTTGAGCCGGGTGCCGATGCCCAACCGCCTCTTTCGAGCGCTTCGAGGTTGTCTGATTCGTTCACTCTCCTCGTCTTGTCCTCCGCTTCTTTTTTTCTTATTCTCATCCTTTGATACGGTCTTGCAGTCTTCATCTTTGAATATTCTAGTGCTCACAGCGTTCATCTGCGTCATACTTATTGTCGTTTTTCAGCCACATCGTCACATTCACCTCCTTCTAAATACAATTGTTTAAACAAGGTCCGACAACCCAAAGTAAAGACCAAAATGTTATTCACTTAGGAAAAAAAAAACAATTGTTTAACATGAACAGCAGCACTCGCAACTGTTTGAAGAATGTCATGTTTTACGGAAGCGTACTATAGTTGTCTTAAATAATTAGCCCCAAAGTTCTGAGTGCCCCAAATGTACACTACATGAAAATCGTTTTTACCCAGCAGCAGACTCTATCTCAGCACAAGACTGTTGAGTTGTTTGGCGGAGTGAATATATTCCAACGGTTGATGGTCGCTTTGAACCGTGAAGTGCTTTCCAAACAGAAATATGTGATATTTCTGCGAAGCCCATACAAGGGCGTGGCACTCTCGTTCGATGGTTGAATATGCCATTTCGCGCGGCAACAACAGCCGGCTAGCATATGCAACAGAGTGCATCACCCGATCGTGCTCTTGCATTAGCAAAGCACCCAAGCATCTTCCCAAAGCGTCTGTTCTCAGGATAAAAGCCCTCGAAAGATCCGGAGACTTCAAAATCGGTTTGTCAGGGAGGGACTTCTTTAGCTCCTCAAAAACTTTGGTGTGTTTGTCTACCCACATGACTTTGATGGGCGCTTTTTCCTTTGTCAGTTCCGTCAGAGGGAGCGACGTCTCGGCGCAATTGGGTCCCGGTAATATCCCGTTAGTCCAAGGAACGATCTGACTTCCGTCTTTGTTTGTGGTCTCTTGGCGCCCTGAATTTTCTCCAAAGTCTCTGTTAACGGCTCAAACGTTCCTTGTCCGACTCGATGTCCGAGAAATGTTATCCGGGAGAAGGCAATCTCTGTCTTCTTCGGCTTGATGGTAAGCCAAGCTTGTTTTACCCTTGTTAAAATTGTCTTAGAGTCTTCACTTGTTCCTCTCAGCTGGCAGTTGCGATTAGTACATCATCAAAGTAATGATATCTGTTTGGTACTCCATCGAGGACTTCCTCATTAAACGAGTGAAGACAGCCGGGGCTGTTTTTATGCCAAAGGGCATGAACTTGAAACGATATAACCCTGACATCTTTGAAAACGCAGTCGCGTCCTCCGATCCGTGCGCCATTGGCACTTGCCAGTAACTTTTCGCAAAATCAAATTTGGAAAAGTACTTCTTGGTGCTGACTTGGGCAAACATCATGTCAACTCGCGGTATCGGTTTGCAATCAGGTACCAGCACCTGATTTAGTTGTCGGAAATCGATGCATAGAATTTACTACCACCACGGGTGAGTTGTAGGGCGAGTCGGGTTTCTCGATTATGCCGAGACTCAGCATGTCACCTATCTCTTTTTCTACTGCTTCCTGTAGCGCAAAGGCGAGTGGGTACTGTCGAACTTGAACTGGCACATTTGTTGTTAGTTTCAGCTGGCATTTCACGAGATTGGCTCGACCCGGAAGATCCGAAAATACTTCTTGAAACGAATCTAGCAATTCTTCCACCGCCGTGACCTGTTCCTCTGTAGAGTTCTTCTGATTTCTGCACATCATTGTGGTCTTGCTGACGCCGAAGGCTGACATGGGGGACCTCCTGCTCTTCACTTTCCTCTTCTACTGCGAAACGAGCCAAGACTTGTTCAGGAGCGCCCAGAGATTCTCTCTCCTCATACTTCTTGAGGATATTGACGTGGAATAATGTCGTCTTTCCTCCGAGGTCTATTACGTAATCTAGTTCATTCCATCTCTCCACCACGCGGAATGCTCCCTTTCATTTCAGAATCAGTTTGTTTTTGTCAGTTGGTAACAAGATCAGCACCGGATCTCCTTCTTGCAGTTCACGCACACGACTCTTCTTGTCGTAATATCCCTTTTGCGTCTTTTGGGCCTTTTTGTTCTTCGTGGGCAACTTTGCATGTGTCTTCCAGCCTCTTCCGAAGATCGACCATGTACCCGTAGGTTGTTTTCGTCACAGGGTCGATGTTCTCGTTGATCCACAGTACTTTTAAAAGTGCCATCGAAACACCGAACATATCTCCCATAAAGCAGATCAAATGGGTAGAACCCCAAACTACTCTGTGGTACTTCCTGATATGCGAAAAGCAACGGGGTTAGGTACCGGTCCCAGCATCGTGGATTTTCATGGCACATCCTCCGGATCTTTGTTTTAATGTCCCATTCGGCCGCTCGACAAGTCCATTACCCATAGGATGGTAGGGCGTGGTAGTCAACTGTCTCAGCGATAACAGGCGACTGATCTCCTTCATCAAGCCTGACGTAAAGCAAGATCCCCGATCACTTAGGACTTCTTGGGGTAGGCGTACTCGTGAAAACATTTGAAGAAGGCCCTCTGCAACCTTTGTTGTCTCCATGCTCTTCAAGGCGACAGCATCTGGATATCTAGTTGCAAAATCATTCATCGTTAATATATCTGTTGCCATTTTCTGAACTCGGCTTGATTGGTCCGATGATGTCTATGCCGACTTGTTGGAAGGGTGTTCCTATGATTGGCATGGTCCCAAGGGGCGCCCTGGCCACCAAGTGCTTGGGAACAGTCGTCTGGCAAATGTCACACGATTTTAAAAATCGTTTTATTTCTGATGTGACTCCCGGCCAGTAGAATTCTTCTTGTACACGATCAGTGGTTTTCTTCGTTCCCTGATGGCCGGCCATAATTCCTTCATGTGCCCATTTCAGCACGATCATTCTAAAGTCTTTTGCGACAACTAACTGCTCCCATTCCTTATGGGACGGTGTCCGATATCTCCTGTAGAGGATTCCGTCACGTAACACGAATTCCGATTCGTGTGCCTTTTCTGAAACGAACTTTCTCCCATGAATGCAAAGCAGTTCTTCAGCGTTTTGTCGTTCTCCTGAGTCATTCTCAGTTTTCTGTTATCCACTTCTGTTGGCTCCACTGACATGACTGGTAACCCGGAAATGTTTTTCTTGCCTGCCGTCTTTCCTAGCGCCCCTGCGCAATCACTTTCTTTCACCAAGACCTTACAGTCTCTCTCGTCACGTTTCTCACTCATTGCGAGTTCTTTAGCAATTTTCCCTCTTACTGCCGTCTCCTTAGTTACGATTTCCTCTTCTTCTCGCGCTTCAGACACAATTTCAGGTATGTACGTTCGAATTTTGATTTTTGCTAGGCGTGCCAAATGTTAAAGTTTTTACGGCCGTATCTTGTATAATCTAAGACATACGCATTCTGTAAGTGTTCTGATCATCGTGTTAATGGCTTGTAATAAAAAGGTCGTAATTGAAGCTCCTTTCAAAGAGTAGAGTTCAGCTACCGCCAGAAAAGTAAAGTGCTTCGTTCTTTCACTATTGACGAGTGGGCTAGTTGGTCATTCATATTAGCGGAAAACAAACAGCGCAGGAACAAGGACAGAGTTGAAGGCAGCGCTGTTTGAGTCTACCGGCTTCTACTCTGTCCTTGTTCCTGCACTGTTTGTTTTTCTTATTTTACTACTCAGGGCTAAATGTGAAAACAAGCTTTGTTTATTTTAAATCCGCGGTTTACGGCCTTCAATAAAAAACACATTCAATGCTCTCGCATTTCAACATAGTCTGCTGAAAGTACCAGAGAAACAACCCCGCTTTAAAGAATAAACCAGTGTGTCGAACCGAAAAACATACGGGTTCGGTTACGGTTCAGTTTGAGGTAAATTTATTTTGTTCCGGTTCAGTTCCGGTTCGATTAATTCGATCCGCGAACCGGTTCGCGAACTGGATCGGGGCGCTGAACCGGTTCGCGAACCGGTTCGGAAATTATAAATGACAAATTGCAACATCAAAATAAATTACAAATAAAAGATCTGAAATCAGCACATACGAAACGGGATACATCGTCGAAACTAGTAGTGCATAACGTTTATAAAATCCTGTCGCCAATGCAAGCGGCAAACAACGACTGTCTGATGACAGGGCTGTCTGTCACGGGCGCTAACTCCAGCGTCTGCTGAGCGTTGGTTTGAGCGCACGCGCCCGCTTGAGTCCCATGACTACGCTGGGCAGGCGACGGAAGCAACAGAGGCTCGGCAGATCCTTTGTCAAATTCGAAAGTGCACGCAGCTTCGCTTCTCCGCGAGCGACTAGGGTTTGTATCTCTGTTTTTTTCCCCGCATTTATCGAGTTTCCGGTACGAAAAAATACGGAATGTAAATCTTGACACTTCATAGATCGATATACTCTGACCGGTGGTTGGGGCAGCGAAAATCAGATATAATTCATGAATGCTCATTTCAACTGTAAATAAAATTTCTGTCTCTCTCTCAAACACTATCCAACTCCACAGTTTTTTCTTTTCTCATTCCTATGGAAGCGAGCTTCAAGAACTCGCGCGTTCTAGAAACGTGTTATGAAATGAGCACACAGCACCATTTAGGATTTACGAGATTGTAGGAAAATAAAATCCCGTGACGCGATTTTTTTTTTTTTTTGCACAGCCTTCCTATTCTTTTTTTCCGTGCAAGCCGCGACCAGCGCAATACTGGTTCCTATGTCAAGATTCATGGATGCAGCGTTTGTCAAGATTCATGGATGCAGCATTTATATTCCTAAGACTGAGTGGAGAAGAAAAATATGTAAGCGAGGTGTGTGTCAGTTGACGGCACTTAAAAACAAATGGCATTGATAGCACATTCATTGTCAACAGCGCGTGGTCGAACCGTTTTGACATGAGCCTTTAACCGTTATTTTTTTCCGGTTCAGTTCCGTTTCGGGTTCATCGCGATAAGAATATAACGGTTCGGGTTCGGTTTCAGTTCCGGAAAAAATACCGGTTCGGTTCCGGTTTTCGGTTCGTTCGGTTCCGGTTCGACACCCTGGAATAAACTATTTTTTTCATCACACTGCTGCGGGAAGCGGAAGTTGTCGGCTGCGTTCTTTCCTTATTTCGGTTCGACACTACTCTTGCGACCTGGTCGCACCGGGGTCTCTTGGGGTCAAAGCATTGAATCCCACCCAACTAGTGAGACTTAATGAACATGGGTCGTTAATAAAAAAGAACGCTTGGCCTAAAATTATCCGTTGAGCCTCAGCCTTTAGGCGGCTAGATTTCAGGGGCATGCTTTGACCACCAGCAAAAATGGGCGTGCTCGTAGCGATGTTCTAATTGCCGCAGCTTCTACAATTAGAAAAAAACAAACAATACCCACAAATGCTTTGGAAATTTGATATATACTGTTTCTTCTAAAATAATATTTATAGAAACTGGATGGGCAAATGACTGCATTTTACGTGTTGTCAAACAAAATATTATCATAGAATATTTTGGGTAAATCATCCACCGTCTTCTTGGGTGCTGAAATGGCGAGGTAATTAGTGGTCATGAGATGTTTTTGAGCTACAAGGTTGTTATTCTATCACCGGAGAGTGCGTGCTACTAGGCCCTCTTTTGTCCACTTCAAACTCTACTCCATTGCTATATATTAAAAGTTATCTGCATATACATCGGCGCAAAGCTATCTCGAGAGGTCAATGTAGTGAACTATAAAGCAAGGGTCGTCGTTTGCCGAAAATATTTCAATTTGTGTTGAGTTATGATTGTCTAAAAACAATCTAGCCCATGTTCCCCTAGCTTGCGTCCACAGCACTACGTCATACGTGTTAGGTAGTAATTTGTGGTCTAAACATTGTTCAGCACAAAATAGATATATTGCCTGTAAAGGGGATATATATTTTCTAATCATGAAATAAGCTAATGTTCTCAATAATGAATGAAAATTAATTCCAACAACCTTGTTCAAGCCGACGGCGTGACAAATAATATTAATGTAAATTGTATAAAGATAGTTTTCCCGTGACCAATCCAATTAGATAATTTCATAAACCAAGTCGTGATTGTACGCAATGCACATGTCACCCGAGTCGGTCGCTTCAAACTTATTAATCTCATTCACTACAACCAAGCAACAATAACGACAATAAAAAAAAACACCGACCCAACGAGGAGATGTGGGGATACAAGATGCAGAATGAAAAAAGCTGAATAAACGTCACCGGCAGCTGAATGCACACATAAAAAAAGTTGTAGGTGTGCTCAGGTAAGGGAAAACCGCGGGTTTAGTGCGGCTTAAATTAATCAAACCGAGGTTGCCTGTCGCTGTTTCCCTAAACATGTGGCAACCCAACGAAACAATTATCTCCCAATGCTCTGAGTATACAAACTAAAAACAACTATCCAATCTAAAAAAAGAAAAACACACACACACACACACACACAAAAAAAAAACAGGAGGCAATATTTTTGCTTTTTAGGTGGAAATCCACTTCTCGGGTTCTGTTGCGCGGCTTTCTTCCGATCACAGTTAAAACTTCTGAAAAGCCCTATTATCTATCTCGCGGTGTCACTTCCTCTTAGGTTACTTGTCCTGCAGGAGTTTTCGCATTCCCGTGGTTTAGCTCTACCTGGATTATATTCGATAGGTTCTAAGATTTACAATGGCCGTCTCTTAGTCCTTGAGAGGGAACTTTTTGTTTTCCACTTTTTTTCCAGCCTTCTGTTCTGCTTCTCGTATTCGTTGTTAAAAACCAAAAGCGCCAACACCAAGGAAAACAATAGGGTACACGACAGAGCGTTTACTCCAACTGGGTGTTTAATGCATTCCCCGAGGAAGCCATTTTGATTCTCGTATTCAAATTGAGTCATACTCTTATTGATGGCTCAGAAAAAAAAAGAAAAAACAAGTATTGTCACCATGTTTGGGGGTACAATAATTCAGAAGGAAAGCTGCGGGAGAGAGTCTGGCCTCTTTACGAAAATAACTTAATAATATTGTATTTTTTATTTCTTTTCAAGGGACTTTACGTCCGGATGAACTCATAGCGTCTTTGAAGGGTTTAGAGGAGGTTTCATCTAGTTATATGCGCCAGTTGTCGAATAATGGTGTTTTCCGAATTTTCATTGTAGTTCGTGTGTGTGCGTGTGCGTATACGTGCTTGCCTGTGTATGTATGTGCGTGTGTGTCCGTTTTTTATGTGAGTGTGCGGGTGTGCGTTTGTCGGTGCATGTGTGCTTGCGTGCGTGTTCGTGTGTTTGAATGTGTGTGTGTGTCTACTCTTGTTTACCTGAGTGGGTTTGAGTGTGTCTGAGTGAGAATGTATGTGTGTGTGTGTGTATGCTTGCGTGCCTGTGTGTGTGGGGGGAGGGAGATTCGCCCATGCGTGCAGTCGACGCGCCTTGAAGGGAGCATCTCAGGCGATGCTTATCCCGGGGCTTCCTTAATATGCGTTCAGAGGTGCGCCGTGATGTCCACGTGTGCGACGACAGAGAGATTACAGGGGTCTTCCCTTGTTGCCGACGCAGTCTTAATTAACGACGCACCTTAACATGTTCTCGAGCCTCTTTTTTACATATTTGTCGTAGTTGCTTTTATGGCTCTCCGCTTCTGTGTCTTTGTGCATGCCCTTTCTAACGATGTCAGCTCCAAATTAATTTCCCCGCCACTCTCCCGGGTCTGGTAATCTCTTCAGAAGCGGTTGGCTCGGCACTATATCTTGGAGGTGTTTTCCTTGTATATAAACACTGTTCATATATGAGGAGCTTAACGTTTTATTACAGTCAAGGTGAAATATATAACAAAACAAAGAATCATTGTGTGGGGGTATACTTCGTTCCAGCTTAAGTGCAGACGTAGCCGATGGTACAAGAACGAGCTCCGGGCTTGCAGCGTCCCTCCTGCCAAGCGCGCGCGTTCGTAAAGTACAAGCACTGTTCCGGGCCGCATGCTCGCGCTTGTAGCATCGGCTGCGTCTGGACTTACGCTAAAACAAAGTGTAGTATCTTTACTTTGCCGTTATATGTTGCAGCCGTTGCGGTTATCTCTAAAATATAGTGGATATAACCAGTTGAACATAAATGAAAAGACAGGCAAGGAAACTGAGAGAAATAGGCAAACTAGGCACTAACATTTGTATTATTACTAAAATATTCAGGATATTATAAACTATTTTTGAAGGTCTTTAATTATAATGAAATTGTTTGTAGAGCGTTCGTCCTTTTTTTTACTCGCGTTTCTCTTTTAATTGTTCAGCTAGTTATAAACAAATGCATATACCAGCTAGCTGATCTCGAACCTTTCTTTATTTGTAAGATAAACGCTGCAATAAAAAACAATAAATAAACAAAATCAGAGGTGTGCAAAAAGCAGATGCGCATAATTCCATACTTTAAAAAAATGTATCATATTCTTAATTTTGGGCAAAATCTTGACGCTTCTTTGCGTATTTAGTAGTTATAATACAAGTTTTAATAGTTTCACAATTTACCCCGCCTTACCAAACTCGGCGCTCATATTGGCTGTCCAAGAAATAAAAACAAAATTACAATAAATTACAATTTAAAATTTTTGAAGGGTATTCTTTTGTAAGTAGAAAGAAGACAACTCCAATGTTTGGTGTGAAACCTTCTTACATGGACGATGATTTTTTTCTTAATCTTGCCATGGACCCGTCAGGTACACAATGTAAAAAATCAGCAGAACCCATCCTTTGGGAATGATTATCTACGTTAATGCGAATAGCATCAAACGGTGCGGAGTTATGCGCGTTCGTCAGGTGGCCGGCACACTCTAGATACGCCAGCCCACTCTTGAGGCGATTCTAAATTTGTTGACACTTTCACAGCCCTGCGCACGATCTCCGCAGCCCAGCACGTGCGTTTGTGTCACTTAGGAAGGCGAGCAAAGCACGCGCCATACGCACAAACACTCAAAATGGTACCGACCAGACTTTCTGGCGTCTCAGCTAGTCTCAACCAACGGTACTCTAAACGGTTGTTTATATCTTTACTATAGGACGCGCTTTACAGCGCTGTCACAGCTACCGGTGCGCGCGCGTTCCATGCACGAGGGCTCATTCCGCTCTCGTGAAGCTGAGCACGGCCGCTACATCACCCTCTCCCGAGCGCGGGAGAGGGTGAGCTAGCGGCAGTGCTCAGCCTCACGAGAGCGGAATGAGCCCTCGTCATGGAACGCGCGCACCGGTAGCTGTGACAGCGCTGTAAAGCGCGTCCTATGGTAAAGATATAAACAACCGTTTAGAGTGCGTTGAATGACTGCCTTCATAGCTCTGTGGTTAGCGCGTCTGCCTGCCGATCAAAGGGTCAACGGTTCGAATCCCAGCCGGCGCCGGCCTTTTTTATTTATTTATCGACCCGCGGCGTAAGAGGTTAGATAGCCAGATAGATAGATAGATACATAGACGAAAAGTGCGTGAAGTAGCCAAAGAATGCTATTCGCATTAAAAGAACGCTTATTCTTTTTCACTCAGACACAACAGTTTGAGTAGCCATTGTACAAAATAGTTTGTTTCGTTTTTGTTGCGGATTGTTATTTTTGCTAATTTACTCTTGCCGTTCGTTTTTGCTATATTAGTTTTTGTTTTTAATGTTGTTCCGTTCCTGTGGTTCGCTGAGCGATGTAAACGAGTCACAAGGCGTGGTCAGGCAGAGGAAATCTGCCGTTTTGTCTCGCTCCCCTAGACCTTATGTCTAAATAAATAAACAAAAAAAGATTGTAGTTTTCGTTTTTGAAGTGTTTTTTTATAGATATGTAATTTTTTTTTAGAACGACCTAGAGTATTTTTCTTTTGTTTTAAGCACATTGAAAGAAAGCCATCTTACCTCTTCCTGGTAACACGCATGAGCTCATAATTTGATCAAAGGCTCTGCCATGTCAACGTTTACGCAGTAGGAGCACAACCACTTTCCTGATCGAAATAACTTAATGTTTTTTTGTTTTTGTTTCTTACAAAAACGCTGACACTGAAGAGAAATAGATTGTTTCCTTAACTTGCATCATCTGCGCTGAGAGAAATATTGAAACATTGAAATTCGCTTTCACTTTCTTTCAATGTCGCCTAAGCATGACATACCCAGGATTCGGAGACACGAGCGCGCGACACTACTTGCGCCATCTATCGGCAGTGGTGGCGGGACGGCCCGTAACTCAATGGGACGAACTAGATATTTTTTATTTCACAAAATTGTAAGCGGCGCATTATTTTGCTCTCAGCGAACTTTTTTAATAGATACCCTTTCCGTTCAATGTGCAAAATTGAAGGACTGTATGTCTAAGATAAATAGAGCCAACTGGCAATCGGAAAAAAATGCATTATCCTTATGGGAGTACGATGATTTACAGAGAAATATTTGAGTTCAAATTCCATTTACAAACTAACCACTCCGTATTTCGAGTTGCTCTCTATGGTTATATAAGCTCCAGTTCTCCAGCTGCATCATGGTACTATTTTCTTCGCGATCCGTTAATCCTACAAAATGCCTTTGTCATTAAAAGAACAAAAGGCAGGGCTCTCCAAATGAATTCAGGGCTGTTTAGAGCAGTAAAAAGCTGTTTCTCGCGCATAATGAAGAAGTCACAGAATTAATATTACCATAAATGGCACATGATAGATGTGCATCATTCATTCCTAGCAAATATTTGCCAAACCCCGGGGTTCGAACCTGGGGTTCCTGAATAAAAAATATAATTGAAATACGAATTCGTTTTACGGTGGAGCAAGAACGTTTCTCTGGGAGGCAAAAGCATTTTTTGTAAGGAAGATACGATATTACATCTAATTTCTCAAATCAAGGTAAAAAAAATCATATCAAGTTGCACTAACGTCACGCACACGAAAAGAAAAACTACATATTACGCGGATTTCAACCACGCAGTTATAATAATGATGCATTCTTTAAGTGTACGTGTGAATACATTTTTGACTTGCCGTTCTTGAACGAGTTATTTAAATATGACCATAATATAATTAATTAAAATTCATCTTAATCCTTTGGGCATACTCACGACACAAAATGAGCAGCGTGTTATGAGCTGCGCTGTGTATCTGTTTATGAGATTTTCTAAACCCTTTCATACGTAGAATATGTCCGATGGTCACGTGGTTGGGGCACGTGATGTCATAGTGTCGCGTCGTAGTGTTCCATAACGTCACGTCACGTGAAACAATGTGTTATATCATAGTATCTTGACATCGTGATTTTTAGCGTCACGCCATGGTGTCAAGTCAAGTGAATTGTGTAGTATTGCATGAAGTCGTCACATGGTTGGTATCACGTGACGACGTTATGCTGATGAAGTAACGGGGCCACACCTCACTGATAATGTCACGTGACCATCGTGCGCTAAATTTGGCGGGCGAGACCTTGCCCGTCCGATTTAGCATTTCTGCAATGCATTCTGTAACGTTTAACTTAGCGTGATCTAATTTGAAATATTTTGTGGGCGTTCGGCGGTTTTTAGAGGCGGTTCTCGTGACATCTTGTCACGCTTTCTGGGCACAGCGGCGATTACACATATGAAATTGATCGCCTATACTTCGTCTCACCTTAGCATGGACTAACTGCGAAAACGATGTAGGCGCGAGCGGCTAGCCTTGACTGCCTTGACTGGAGCACTCGCTGCACGAGCGCTCGTGCACCCGCCGAGACTTCATACAAAGGAACTAGCTCGCGCTTTTAGCATGCGCGGCTAACAATAGTCCATGCTAGGGTGAGACGTGGGTGAGACGAAGTATAAGCTCGAAACCGCACGAGCCGCGGGAGGTGTTGCCTTTGGTTGTGTTTTCGGCGAAAACGCTCCGCGCGCGTGACACGCGCAAGATGGTTGCTTACCATGTCAGCTTCTCGGCAGTAGTGGCCACCCCTAAGCTGAGACTAGAAGCTCCGCCTTCAGCGCGAGCTCGCTGGCTTCCGCAGTGCTTTAGTTGCGCGTTGCGCGTTCACACTTGTGTGAGCAAAAGCAGTAAGCTCGCGCTGAAGGCGGAGCTTCTAGTCTTAGCTTAAACGGCGTATAGTAGGCTGGATTGCGGATCAGGGGAACGTCGGTGGCGGTCAAAAACGTCAAAACGTCAGTGGCGATCAAACTGTCAAAAAGGGCGAGTGGTCCGAAAATATTGGCATAGGCGCCGCGCCCAGGCACCTAGGGTTCAACCCTCAGAGTGCTCTAACCCCACACATATGATAGCAGACTTGGTCTTTTTTTAGGATCCAGGGGAGCATTTCAGGAATCGGAATACTTCGCGAGTTATTTTAATTAGAGCATGCTCTCTCCCATCAAAAACGGTGAAAAAGGGGGCGTGGTCCGAAAATATGGGCAAAGGCGCCGCGCTCAGGCACCTAGGGTTCAACCCTCAGAGTGCTCTAACCCCACACATATGATAGCAGACTTGGTCTACTTTTAGGATCCAGGGGAGCATTTCAGGAATCGGAATACTTCGCGAGTTATTTTAATTAGAGCATGCTCTCTCCCATCAAAAACGGTGAAAAAGGGGGCGTGGTCTGAAAATATGGGCAAAGGCGCCGCGCTCAGGCACCTAGGGTTCAACCCTCAGAGTGCTCTAACCCCACACATATGATAGCAGACTTGGTCTACTTTTAGGATCCAGGGGAGCATTTCAGGAATCGGAATACTTCGCGAGTTATTTTAATTAGAGCATGCTCTCTCCCATCAAAAACGGTGAAAAAGGGGGCGTGGTCTGAAAATATGGGCAAAGGCGCCGCGCTCAGGCACCTAGGGTTCAACCCTCAGAGTGCTCTAACCCCACACATATGATAGCAGACTTGGTCTACTTTTAGGATCCAGGGGAGCATTTCAGGAATCGGAATACTTCGCGAGTTATTTTAATTAGAGCATGCTCTCTCCCATCAAAAACGGTGAAAAAGGGGGGCGTGGTCCGAAAATATGGGCAAAGGCGCCGCGCTCAGGCACCTAGGGTTCAACCCTCAGAGTGCTCTAACCCCACACATATGATAGCAGACTTGGTCTACTTTTAGGATCCAGGGGAGCATTTCAGGAATCGGAATACTTCGCGAGTTATTTTAATTAGAGCATGCTCTCTCCCATCAAAAACGGTGAAAAAGGGGGCGTGGTCTGAAAATATGGGCAAAGGCGCCGCGCTCAGGCACCTAGGGTTCAACCCTCAGAGTGCTCTAACCCCACACATATGATAGCAGACTTGGTCTACTTTTAGGATCCAGGGGAGCATTTCAGGAATCGGAATACTTCGCGAGTTATTTTAATTAGAGCATGCTCTCTCCCATCAAAAACGGTGAAAAAGGGGGCGTGGTCTGAAAATATGGGCAAAGGCGCCGCGCTCAGGCACCTAGGGTTCAACCCTCAGAGTGCTCTAACCCCACACATATGATAGCAGACTTGGTCTACTTTTAGGATCCAGGGGAGCATTTCAGGAATCGGAATACTTCGCGAGTTATTTTAATTAGAGCATGCTCTCTCCCATCAAAAACGGTGAAAAAGGGGGCGTGGTCCGAAAATATGGGCAAAGGCGCCGCGCTCAGGCACCTAGGGTTCAACCCTCAGAGTGCTCTAACCCCACACATATGATAGCAGACTTGGTCTACTTTTAGGATCCAGGGAGCATTTCAGGAATCGGAATACTTCGCGAGTTATTTTAATTAGAGCATGCTCTCTCCCATCAAAAACGGTGAAAAAGGGGCGTGGTCCGAAAATATGGGCAAAGGCGCCGCGCTCAGGCACCTAGGGTTCAACCCTCAGAGTGCTCTAACCCCACACATATGATAGCAGACTTGGTCTACTTTTAGGATCCAGGGGAGCATTTCAGGAATCGGAATACTTCGCGAGTTATTTTAATTAGAGCATGCTCTCTCCCATCAAAAACGGTGAAAAAGGGGGCGTGGTCTGAAAATATGGGCAAAGGCGCCGCGCTCAGGCACCTAGGGTTCAACCCTCAGAGTGCTCTAACCCCACACATATGATAGCAGACTTGGTCTACTTTTAGGATCCAGGGGAGCATTTCAGGAATCGGAATACTTCGCGAGTTATTTTAATTAGAGCATGCTCTCTCCCATCAAAAACGGTGAAAAAGGGGGCGTGGTCTGAAAATATGGGCAAAGGCGCCGCGCTCAGGCACCTAGGGTTCAACCCTCAGAGTGCTCTAACCCCACACATATGATAGCAGACTTGGTCTACTTTTAGGATCCAGGGGAGCATTTCAGGAATCGGAATACTTCGCGAGTTATTTTAATTAGAGCATGCTCTCTCCCATCAAAAACGGTGAAAAAGGGGGCGTGGTCCGAAAATATGGGCAAAGGCGCCGCGCTCAGGCACCTAGGGTTCAACCCTCAGAGTGCTCTAACCCCACACATATGATAGCAGACTTGGTCTACTTTTAGGATCCAGGGGAGCATTTCAGGAATCGGAATACTTCGCGAGTTATTTTAATTAGAGCATGCTCTCTCCCATCAAAAACGGTGAAAAAGGGGGCGTGGTCTGAAAATATGGGCAAAGGCGCCGCGCTCAGGCACCTAGGGTTCAACCCTCAGAGTGCTCTAACCCCACACATATGATAGCAGACTTGGTCTACTTTTAGGATCCAGGGGAGCATTTCAGGAATCGGAATACTTCGCGAGTTATTTTAATTAGAGCATGCTCTCTCCCATCAAAAACGGTGAAAAAGGGGGCGTGGTCTGAAAATATGGGCAAAGGCGCCGCGCTCAGGCAGACCTCAGAGGTCCAGGGAGCATTTCAGGAATCGGAACACTTCGCGAGTTATTTTATTAGAGCATGCTCTCCCATCAAAACGGTGAAAAGGGGGCGTGGTCCGAAATATGGGCAAAGGCCGCTCAGGCACCTAGGTTCAACCTCAGGTGCTCTAACCCACATATGATAGCAGACTTGGTCTACTTTTAGGATCCAGGGGAGCATTTCAGGAATCGGAATACTTCGCGAGTTATTTTAATTAGAGCATGCTCTCTCCCATCAAAAACGGTGAAAAAGGGGGCGTGGTCCGAAAATATGGGCAAAGGCGCCGCGCTCAGGCACCTAGGGTTCAACCCTCAGAGTGCTCTAACCCCACACATATGATAGCAGACTTGGTCTACTTTTAGGATCCAGGGGAGCATTTCAGGAATCGGAATACTT
Organism: Ixodes ricinus; assembly: GCA_037355805.1. NCBI lineage: Eukaryota > Metazoa > Arthropoda > Arachnida > Ixodida > Ixodidae > Ixodes > Ixodes ricinus. The sequence continues at coordinate 12,218 of JAZHYW010020183.1, read as the reverse complement.
CGCGAGTTATTTTAATTAGAGCATGCTCTCTCCCATCAAAAACGGTGAAAAAGGGGGCGTGGTCCGAAAATATGGGCAAAGGCGCCGCGCTCAGGCACCTAGGGTTCAACCCTCAGAGTGCTCTAACCCCACACATATGATAGCAGACTTGGTCTACTTTTAGGATCCAGGGGAGCATTTCAGGAATCGGAATACTTCGCGAGTTATTTTAATTAGAGCATGCTCTCTCCCATCAAAAACGGTGAAAAAGGGGGCGTGGTCTGAAAATATGGGCAAAGGCGCCGCGCTCAGGCACCTAGGGTTCAACCCTCAGAGTGCTCTAACCCCACACATATGATAGCAGACTTGGTCTATTTTTAGAATCCAGGGGAGCATTTCAGGAATCGGAATACTTCGCGAGTTATTTTAATTAGAGCATGCTCTCTCCCATCAAAAACGGTGAAAAAGGGGCGCGGTCCGAAAATATGGGCAAAGGCGCCGCGCTCAGGCACCTAGGGTTCAACCCTCAGAGTGCTCTAACCCCACACATATGATAGCAGACTTGGTCTATTTTTAGAATCCAGGGGAGCATTTCAGGAATCGGAATTACTTCGCGAGTTATTTTAATTAGAACATACTTTCTCGCTATCAAAAACGGTGAAAAAGGGGGCGTGGTCCGAAAATATGGGCAAAGGCGCCGCGCTCAGGCACCTAGGGTTCAACCCTCAGAGTGCTCTAACCCCACATATATGATAGCAGATTTGGTCTATTTTTAGAATCCAAGGGAGCATTTCAGGAATCGGATTACTTCGTGAGTTATTTTAATTAGAACATACTCTCTCCCATCAAAAACGGTGAAAAAGGCGGCGTGGTCCGAAAATATGGGCAAAGGCGCCGCCGCGCTCAGGCACCTAGGGTTCAAACCTCAGCGTACTCTAACCTCTCATATATGATAAAAAAAACCTGGCGTTCAAGACTTTTGTCAAAGGTGCCGCGCTCTAGAACCAATGTTCAACTGGGACCCTAAGCCCTGAACGTACCTTAACCACTCCCATGTAAATGTTGTAGCTTACCGAGAAAAAAAAAAGATTTCGATGATCGGGTTAGTTTGCTAGTAAATTTATTGCAATAAAAGCGAGTTTTAGAATAGCGTTGCCTTCCTTCGATGTATTGCTACCGTTAGCTCGCGTGGTGACTACGAAGCGTGCCCTCCTGCGCGCGCCAGAAACCGTACCGTGGCAACCACAGCCCGCGGTAACGCTCTGCTAAGATCTGAATATTACTTATCGTGATAAAAACAAATTAGAAAAAAAATGCACACTCCGGCTCTACTCACTATTTAACTTAAATCTCTCTTATACCGAATGTTTCTGCAAATAGTTTAGGAAGCCCTCAAACATGGGTAGTTAAGAAAATAATAAACTCTTTTCGGGAACTAACTACAAGCCACAGCGGACATCAAAAATTGCATACACACAAAAAAAGAAACATACTAATTAGCTAACTATTTTTTTCGAAATTACTCTTTAATAAGTGAGATTAAAGGGGTGGTATACAGGGGCCTTAGGTAGAGCGGGTATTCAATTGAAATATTTTTCACTTTAGATTAGCTTACTGGCGCTAGCGGGGCACATTTATACTCTCACGCAACGCCATTGACTAAGAAACCTCTTTGTTGTGGTGTTCTTTCTTTCAAACTCTCCTTCGCAAAAAATGACGACGTAGCTGGCGGATCGCAGTATCTCCAGTGACGGTAGTTGAATGCGGCTCATAGATTGAACCCGATCACCGCGTCAGCACTCGATTTGGGCGCTTTATAGTCGATAGCTCGACAAGCATTCGGGTTGTGGCCCATGTCCAATCGCTGCAATGACGACAATAGCTGAACCATAGCAATGTCTGGAACTCAACACCTGTCTTGTTCTCTGCCGACACCAGCGCGTGGCTATGGCCAACATTGGCGGCAATGATAATCGGCTCCAGATCACGTGGCCGCTTGTTCTGGCTGCGAGTTGAGGGGGTGAACGCTGCTCGTTTTTCTTTAGTCTTTTTCTGGGACTTCTATTGCGAGGGGAGAAAAACCAGCGCATGTTTCATTGATCATAAACGTCAAGGATTTCTTCTAAGCGGTATTCACACAAAGTACAAAAATTGTTGCACCGACACTTTAAACGTTTGGTTTCTATTAGAAACTTTGTGAGCGTCATTGAAAATACCTAGATCAGGCAATTTGAGGACGCGTGGGAAGCGCGGGAGAACGCTAAAGTTAACACACGTTCAGCAGGCTCAAAGATGGCGATGCAAAATCACGAATGGCTTTATTATCGCTATATCTTCGCAGACAAATATACGCACACACAGAAACGCACACGCGCATACACACGCAGGCACAAACACAAACACTCACATGCATATTCACAGACATGAGCGCGCGGACGGACATATACACACGTCTGAGCGGAATCATGGGAAGACAAATAACCAAAACAGAACAAAATTAATCCTGTCACCATAACCCACATCGTCCGTTAAATTCGTCCCCCTCCGCACCCTCTCCCCCCCCCCCACCCCCGTGACCTCGTCATGTGTAATGGCAGGGATTCAACCCAATACATTTTTTGGTTTTGATGGCTGTGCATATTACCAATATGTTACTACTCTGCCTTTGAGATTTTGTTTTTTTACTATGTTTCTACACTTTTAATGTCGTAAATGTGGTCAAACGCTTAAAGCAGATCGTGTATTCAGGCCACGCGATTTGTAGCGGGAGCTCGCGCTGCCCCTTCGATGCATGCTCTCAAGCACGCGCCGGGAACACACGCTCACAATCACAAACGCACATGCAGATACGCACGCACGCGGATGCCGGACGCCGAGCGCAAATCCGTTCCAGAAAGAATGGAGGGGTTGAGGGAAGTGTGTGTGTGTGCATGTTTGTGTGTATGGGGGGGGGGGGGGTTTAGAAGGTCGCAGAGACTACATCAGTCCCTCTCTGTTTCTGGGGCAAGTCAGGTTCGCCTCCGGCCTCCGTCAAGGTCAGGCTTTGAGCTTTTCTGAGCTGAGCCACCTGGTTTCAAACAAAACTAATCCTAAACACAAGGGCACAAGGGGAAAAAAACGGATTGTTAGGCACCAGTGTGTGTACTCAAATAATGCACGTTGGACACATTCCAAGCCGCGTGTGAAACTACTAAAATAATAAAAAAAAGCAAATCTGAGACACATACAACGTGGGCGAAATGGATTGACCGCACTTCAAACTGACTGCATAAATTGGTTTCTTAACTTATCGCGCTGGGATTTACTAGAGAGGTGCTTGAGGCTGGTGTATTCAATAATTGAGAGCATGAACGCATAAAACCATTGGAGTCAAAGAAAAGAAAATAGAAACTGGGTTTGTCTATGGAAAATTTATCGCTAAGCCTTCTATCCCAAAATCATAAGAACATCGTTGTGGTCTATTCTGGCGTTTACTACGATTAAAACATTTGTGAAGTTAAAAAAAATAATTGACTTACCTATTCTTCACTTCATTTTGCCCAAATAAGTGCCACAATAAAACATTTTTTAGTATACCTGGAAAGTATAATGGAAACATAGTTTTTGATTTTTCTTGACTTACTCGGGTTAGACAATCTTTCCAGGATTTTAGCGAAAGCTTCCACCAACTTCAGGCACCTCTGTAATAAATCCCAGCGCGATAATTTAAGAAACCGATTTATGCGGTCAGTTTAAATTGAGTTCAATCCATTGCGCCGACGCTGGATATACAACGACACAGGAGCCGAAGTGCGCAATGCGCGAGGCTTTCAACGCAAATAAACAATTGCCGTTTTTCTTTTTTCTCTCCGAGCTCCAAACATGTCATCAAATCTGTTAGTGCGCATCTGGGCACTACCCTAAAGGATACAGTGTGACGCCCCTCACAATACCCTTTCAGAGTAAAATGCGAAGATGCGCCGTAGTCGTACTCTTCGTAAACTTTTTAGATTGTCGAGATCCCGAAAGCCACATCGCGTGGTTGTTCGAACAAGTTCGGGACCGCTTCGGGCCGGTTTTGTACATTAATAAGCATTAAAATTGATATTGCTTTACGTAGATTACGCTGGCAACCACTACTCTAATTTTACGTTTTACTAGACGCAGTGGCGTCACAAGGGGGGTGCGGGGGGGGGGGGGGTGCGGACCGCCCCGGGTGCAGCGCTCCGGGGGGTGTCGTGACGGGCCAGGAAGGAAGGGGGGGGGGGCCGCGGCGGGTGACGAGCGGGGGGGGGGGAATGGAGGTGGGCGACGAGCCGGGGGGGGGGGGGTGTCGCCGCGGGCCTCCGCCCCGGGTGCCGCTGACCCTAGTGACGCCACTGACTAGACGCTTTATTTCGCCACTCTGGTTTATGACTGGAACCGTCAAATTCTGGCGTTCGGTCATGCGCTTTTATTTAAATTTTTACAAAAAGAAATCTCGCTACATCTTTAATGCAGTGCTGCTTTTGTGGTTGTGCATAGCCATACGACCGCACACTCAGAGTCAATCTTCACTAATTCATGGTTGAAAAGAATTGCCGAAGCACAATGAGACACGGGCCATGCTCTGTGATCAGGAAACGCAGGAACACGCTATCGTTGAGGACGCCAGCACGTGCAGCGCGTGTAACTATATTGCACAGGCACGAGGGCCTGACTTTCATATTTGCTTTCCTTTCACGAGCACTCGCGAAAAAAAAAAGCACATATGAAAGCCACGTGCCCGCGCCAATGCCTTTGCTGCACACAACTCCTGAGATAGAGTATACACTCGCAGCATGCTCCTTGCTACCTGGGTAACTGAGCAAAACGTGTGCACCACCAGAATACAAGGCTTACGACCCCTTCCATGGGTCGCAGCCCCACCTACTTGCGTCAGAATGGTCTTTAGCACGTCTTGCAGCGTCTTTCAAGGAACGCGACGCTGTCACGCGGTGACGTAAAGACCGACGCGTCCGCCGCTTTGCGGTCACTCTCGTTGAGCGTGCTTGCCGCTTGTGGCGGGTTGGAATCAACGTTATTTGGTGGGGATCCACTAACGATGGCGTCAGACGCAGAGCTTCTATTGATTACGTCCACGCGCTTGATTGAGCGTATAGGCGCCTGGACGGCTCTATGATGGTGCGAACCCAGGAGAAACTTCCTAGTCGTCAGGCGCTTGCACGAATTACCGGTAAAACTGAGCTCGCAGCTCCATGACGTATCAAATGAGGAGTAACTCGAAATTAACTATTACATTTTGGGCATGAGACAAGTTCGATTACATGCTAGTCCTAAGCAACGACCGGCAGTGTTCCCGTGTTATAACATAAACAAAACAACGAAAGGCAAATTTCGAATAGGTTCACGCGACTACCATGTGCCCCAATATATTGTTTTCATATAACCGGTCGTAACTTTTCAATCTGGGTATCTGCCGCAGTAAAAGATAGCTTAGAGCATGAAAAAAGAAATTGAACCTCGGAATTTCTGATCAGGCTCTAAAGAGCGCTTTAATTTCAAACGCGTGTGCATCGCGCAATTATGACTGAGTCATCTTCGACACCAATTTTGTCAGGTTTACGTAAATGCCTAGCCGCGAGAATAATGCACGGACAACCTGTCAGCAACCGGTCGCTTCGAACCAGCAAGTGCTTGGCGTACGTCAGTTACACTCGCATGGAGTTCTCTGACTTGTCATATATTTTAGCTCTTAACCTCACGCGTGTACATGCTGGAGTGCTTCCACAAAAATGTTCGAGTCTGATATGTCCTCACGCATTAGCCTCCACTTCCTGACAAAAGGTCGGTTCCTTGAAACTTTCCAGCACAAAAACAATCACGCACTGAAATATTCATACACCGAAAAGTTCAAACTGAGGCGATGCACATGTAAAAAGCAGTCTTGAAATATCTGGTTCATGAAAAAGTGTTATGAGCGGTACGTCAAAAATTATGCCTGACAATAAACCTCCTTGGAGCCTAAATTTCCGCGCCGCTTGGTTTTTATTGTTTTCGCGAATGTCCTTAATTTGCGTCCGCGTGGCTTGCCACCTTGTCTCGGAGAGTTATATCGTCTATCAGACACACGGGCGCATTAACTTATATCAAAATAAAAACAGGCATGTAGGAAAAGCCACATCCGAATTCACCAAATAGTTTTCTTTGATTATTGGGGACACATGTCTAATAAATCATCCGAATCTTAATGACGTCGGTAATTGGCTTTGTTATAGTGGTGTGAATTCGTCAAGCTCCGCAACAAATCCGCTAACGCAAATCAGTTTTTTTTTTTTTGCATGGGTAGTTGATTGGCTAACTGTGCAGTTGTCGCTCATGTCAGTTCTTTATATTGTTTTTAGGGACGCCACGAACCTCCCGAAGGTCGAGTTCGAAAGGTTCAAAATGTGCGAACCTTGATAAGGTTCGAAGTTGAAGAGTTCGCAACTTTATAACCCCGCTTAGGCTCAAATTCAAATAATTCCAAAATGTCAAGGTTCTTTAAAGTTCGAGTACGAAGATATCAAATTTTGTTACACATACAGATTTCAATTTATTGGATACTGAAGTTCGAAAAAAAATTTAATATTTCGAATTTTTTCTAGGTACAGGGTCGAAAAGCTTGAAAGGTTCGATTTCAAGTTCCAAGTCTGAATTTCACGGATGAAAATCGAATTCTGCTCGAACTAAGTTTTCATGATTTCATCTGAAAAGTTAGCGAAATGTGCTCCAAATTTTACTAAAAACGTTGCCCAGGTTATTATAAGCCTACACCAGCTCACTCACGCCCTCCCCCCCCTCCCCCCCCCCACCATCCCACGTTGTGCTATATAATACTCATTCCTTCTCAGTGCTGTGGTACTGACGGAATTATGTGTATTGCTCGTTATTTGTCGAAACTTATGAAACAAGCATTAAACTGGTTGAACGGTTCATCGAAAAAAACCGTGGCGGTCAGGTGAACGTACTTCCTATACTTATTTGCGAACTAATAGCTATCCGTTCAAACGTCGCCTAAATGCAATGCTGGCATAAGACAACTAAATGCGGGACAGCGCAGTCACATAAAGGCATCCAGGCTTCTCAAAAATTTTCAGTTGCTCTGGGCGTTTATTTTTCGGCAGGATGACCCGTGGTATGGAGTAAACACTGAACACAGGCACAGCACCCGACACTAGTCAGGGTTGAGGAGAATGCAACCAGACTCAATTAGGGATCCCCCGGGCTAATAATACTGATCAGGTCACGACTGGTTCTTCTCGACCAAACCATATTGCCGCTCCCTGAAACTTTTCTTCTTCGACGAATGGAGACATTGGACGCTCTAAAATGTAGCCTGTTACTAATGATAATGAAGTAAGCCCGGGTTCTGCGTTCGCTGCAGCGCATCGGTGTCGCTCTCCGCGCGCGTCTTTCCTTGACGCGAGGGAATCGAGGGACTCGCGTTCAAAAACAACTAATGCTACGAAGGACGCTCCCAGCGAAGCGCCCCGGTTGAATTTCGTGCCTGCAGATCAGCGATCCGTTGGCCTACAGGTTACCTTGGGGCAACCTACGGAGTTGTGCGCAAGAGAGGCTCTGCGCGGAAGTCGAAAGAAAAAGGTGCGGGGTACGAGGCCACCCCAAAGCGATCATTCGGCGCTTTACAAGCGTTTCGTCAGTAGCACGATCAGTTAACGGTAAGACTCTGAGTGCAATTTCAACTCCGCTTCGCACATTGAAATCTCGCGTTATTGATATGTTTTGCCTCGAACCTATAGGGGTGGACTGGATTCGAACTTTTTCGAACTTTTGTTGAAAAGGTCGAAGTTCGTTGAACTTTTGAATGCAGCAGGGTCGAAAGTTCAAAAATTGACGGATTTCTTAGCGTAGTAGGTTTGAAAATGTCGAACTTTATAGCGCGAAAAATTGGAAGGTCGAAAACAATCGAATATCTCAGCGCCAAAAATTCAAAAGTTCGAACCCAGTTCACCTATGTAGGTTCGAGCCTTTGCGATCCTTTCGAACTCCTCGGTTCTGTCTTCGAACCTCAGGTTCGCAAAAAGTTCACAGAATCTCTACTTCTAATGTCGCATACATGATGTGCAGTGCACGGATCACCGCCGCCGAAGCAAAATGGCCGTTCAGCCCGTCATTAGCCCTCACAAGTCGTAACAAATATTTTCACGCGAAGACCTAAATGATACCACGTGGAAGAGTTTATTTACTCTGCGTATGAACTTGTAAACCGAACAGGAAATGTACTTTCAATATAAGCGGTAAAGAATGCGCACATTAATTTTTTTTTTCATTTTGTTACCTAAAATAAATGCCTACTAATATAATATTTAGTGTGCCATCATCTATGCCACGTCTTGTGTTTAGCTTGAGTTTCTTTTTGTTCCGATCGCCTCAGTGACGTTCATGCTCAGTGTCGTTCTCCTGAACGCAACGTGGAGGGTTCGAACCGCGGGCGACCCTTTGCCAAGCAGTCTTCTGAGCGTCGCTCACAGCCTCGGTATCCTTGCAACTTATAAGGTCCTCATATCTTGTATTTTTTGTTATCGTTATTTTTTTATTTTTTAAATAAATTATGTATTTCCGGGCGTTTACTTTGAAAACGCTGAATAAAACAGTGTAATATTGTTACATCGTTATAAAAATCGGTGGGTTGAAGATAAACATGAATGAACTAAAATGTACTTGGCGCATTCATTGTAAAATAATAGTTTGTGCGCCTAAACTCCGCTCCAAGAAGTTCACATCAGATCTATATGCACCGAAATGACTAAATACACGTCCTACGGCGAAAGAGTCTCAGAACAGCTACCAATCCATAGTTTTATTTTTTTTACTAGAGCAGTTCAGAACATATGGGAAGGGTGCCGAAAAAAATGCGCATCCGCTCCAAACTGCTTGTAAAGTAGAAAGCAGACTGGCTGCTTCGTTAGTTATTCTTTGTTTCCTTTTCTCCCTCGGTTGTAGTCAACTTCCCCCGATTGTGGACACACGTATTGTACAGCTAATAATAGATAATTCACAATAGGGAGTAAGCACAATAAAGCAGAAGAATATGTCAACGCAGGCCCTAAAGCTTAACAATCGACGTACTACCCGGGTTATATTCAGTTGACCCTTATGCTGACAGTACGGTGGGAGCGACGGGCTCGCAGAATTAATCACCAGCATTTCTATTCGTCACCTGACTCCCCTCTCTGTGCGTGAGTATGGACGAGAACATGATCACGTGGCAGAGCGATGACATATGAGTGGTTTAACGAGCGCGTATCTTCCACCCCACTGTCAGCCTACGGGGTGAATAGGGTATCGGGGAAATAATCCGCTCAGCGTACACCGTCCGTCGGGCCAAGGCTGCGGAGGGAACCGACGAAGCGAATTTCTCCTGCAGTGGCATTTCCGAAGAGGGGGAGGGCGTGCGCACGGCTTGAATTGTTACTGAAGAGCCCCTCCTCGGGCGACGGGACCGCTTCTCAGGTGTCGAGGCCGGGTCGCCATCCAGTAAGCCCGATGTCCTTGTGAACAGAAATTTGGCGTCGGATGGCTCTGTTTCAATATCCTTGGTCGTTTAACCCCCTCCTTCGTTTCCCTCCCTGCTACTTTGAGTACATGAATATTTGCGTAGAAGGGCCATCCGCGTACAGAAGCTCCTAAAGTATGAAGTCCTGTGATAATGATACCACTAGGCTACGTTTCATTTTTCGGCTAGTATCGGCAATGAAGTTGTGCGCATAGCTAATGGCACCATAAAAATCTTATAAACTTGGGCTAGTTCAAATAATATAAAAATAAGTGACAACATACCGAAAGCTCTCTTCTTTTGCCCTAAAACTAAGTATTATGAGTTTTATGACCTTACATGCGATATTATTTCAAACTCCTCTCCTGACGAACTAGTAAGTTTCTTTAAAACATTGGTGGTGCTATTTTCGAAGTTCATGTCGTGGATCAAACACGCTGACATGGATCGTGGACCGAAAACGTCGAACGACACCGGCGAGTTTATAAACTCTCTTGTGTCGTTGACACAAGGCGTGGTTAGATACATGGTAGCTCTCCATTTGATGTCGAATATGTCAAAAACTTCCTGGGCCTATATATTCACATAGTTGTCTCGATAATATTTAAAGGGGAGGGAGAAGGAGGTGTGTGTGTGGGGGAGGGGGGCCCTACCAAGTTCTTAATTACCCGGCTTCGAGGCCTATACTTGGCCTCTTCATCAGGGGTGACTGTGGCAACGGCCATTGACGGTGGTGACAATGTGTGGGTGCGTGTCGGGCGGCACGAGAGCGTTTTTCTGACCCCTCATCGCACTGTTTACTTGAAATTTTTACAATATTTATAGGAGGAGAGGGGCGGGCTATCGAACCCATCCCCTCTCCCTCTGTTCCAACGCCACCCCAAGGTACATAATGTTTATTTTCAATGTCATATTCATATATTACGTTCAGTCGTCACAATACAGGATTGTTGTTAGCTCTTTAGTCGGACTGGCCGTTATCTTATATCATACGCTTCACTAGGCATATTAGCTGTTTGCAAGCATAAGGAAGGGGTTTGCTTTGTTTCTGTCTCGTAGGAAAGTCGGTTGAGGACAATGTAACCCTAAAAGTCGCCGAAAAGCGTTGTGTCTTGTTTTTCTTTCTTTTATTTACAGCAAACTGCTTTTCACCCTGAAAGAAAAACAATTAGGCTAACTCGCGTCTTAGTTTTGCATAACTGATGGCGTATCAGAAAGTTTTCTTCAACTTCAGCGGTCGCAATCGTACAAGGTGTAAAGTTTTTTTTTTATGTTTTGCATTTTAGAAGCCAATTACGAGTTTTGATTGTTTAATTGCATCCAGAAGAATTAAATGTGAATAGAACAAATACTAAAATTTTGTGCTCATGGAAACTACGTCGTTATCATCAGGACATCACAATTTGTAGCGCGTGATAAGGGGGCAAAGCTGGTTCTTTTAATGTTGAGACGTGAATCGGATAAGCTCATATAATATTCACAGCGAAGGCCTAGAAATCTGCTTTGAAATTGTAACGTTTATAAATTTTCTAACCTGAACATCAATAAAACAGCGTTAAGCGATTACTAAGCTATCCGATGAATCCATATTTAATAGAATCTTTAGTACCCCTCTAACACGAACGTTATTCATTGGAATAAACTGTAGTAATGTCGTTAGTTGGGCGAGTTGGTAATGATTGAACATGGTTAAAATTGCGCACAAACAGAAAGGAACAGTGAAGAGGGAAGAGAGAAGAGACAAGCGCAAACTCACAACTCGATGTATTGAAGAAGAAAGAAGAACAGCCCGCGTTGTCAGCTCGAGCCGAGGCCACACTCGCACGGGGCCCCCGAGCACGCGGAGGATATGGCCAGGTTGACGAGAATGATAGGGTCTGTGTAGGGTAGATTATAGGAGACAGAGGAAGAGCCCGATGCACTTGTCTCTTCTCTCTTCCCTCTTCACTGTTCCTTTCTGTTTGTGCGCAATTTTAACCATGTTCAGTTATTCATTGGCCTCTTTATGTAGTATAATAGCACCGACGTTACTAGTGTTCTCTATACAAAATACCTGCTTAGTTTGCAAAGCTCCCGGAGTCGAATATTTCAAGTGCGGCCCCTGAAAATCTGAGTGAGAAGGTCTTATGTTTTAGCTGCAAATCCAGGTTACACGCGTAAGCACATACACATATATTCGGAAACAACGATAGAACCTCTTGATCTCCAGGTCTACCGATACACTCCAAAGGCAATGTTGTTATGATTTGTTTGAAGCTTTGTGTTGTTAGGCACGTATTATTTGCCTTTAAATGAGGAAAATATAAGTTTGTCAAAGCTGACGGATCTATATAAAATAAAACTAATATTCTTTCTCAGCATCACTAAAAAAAAAAAAAAGAATCTTTGCCACAAACAGTAAGCGACTGGTTGCTTAGAACATATCGTTTTTGAGGCCATGTGCTCCTGCGCCCGACAACTGGACCGCACGACCAGCCTAGGGAGCCTTCATGTGCAAGGCACTCTAGACCAGCCGACCCAGTTGACCACCGCCCACCGCCACCAGCAAACTTCTTTCTCACTTCGAGCGGAGAAGGGAGAAGGAACGGGAAGACGAGGGTGCTTAGCCGCTTAGCGCTCATCGGCCCAGCGCGTCCGACGGCGACCCCGCTCCCCGCTTCTTTGCTAGAAGTCCGCTCATCGCGCCATCTGGGGGCTCCTAGGGGAACTAAAGCAAATGTCT
>JAZHYW010020182.1:0-34693 GCA_037355805.1 Ixodes ricinus | reverse complement strand
CATCTTTGGTGCGGTACTTCTTGAGCAGCGACTTAGAGTCCTTAGCATCCTGGAGCATTTGAAGCCCGCATCTAGCTTGTCTAGCTTTGCCTGGTCGACCATGTTGCTGCCTGAGTTGTGATGACCACCGGAGTTCGACGATAACCAGGCACCATACACGAACGGCACGACCGCGCTTGAGAGGCGAGACGTTTATTTTCACGACTGATTTAGTGTCGAGCCGAGTCGGGTGGGTTGTAGCTTCGACCTTCGCGGCTGTAATGACTCGGCCCCGGGTTCGTGATCGCCTGACTCGCGACGTTCGATGCTACGGTGTCGTCTTTCGGCCCGACGTTCCTCTTCGGCGGATCGTTAGTGTTAGGGGAGGCGTCTCTCGGTGTCGGGGCGGGGCGCCTCTCCGCCAGTAATTCGCGCGACTCAGGGTGCGAAATATTTGGCGGAGAAGCTGACCCCGACGGCGTAATATCGGGTCAATCTGCAACTGTAGGTGAATCTTGTTCGATCGGAGGGCCCTCCCCGGTGAGATTTCGTCCTTGGTCTCGAGTGCGAGTTGTCTGTCGCGTATTACGTGACATTTAAAGGCCGAGTGAAAAGAGCGTCGATGCTAATCAAAGCGCGATAGGTTTACCTCAGACGACGTGTAGCTGCGGTGATGTCAGGCCCCACGTTGGGCGCCAAATGTGGAGACAAGAAAACAAACAGCAATACTCGCGGTGTTCAAGCTCCGACTGCCCCGCGCGCCCCGCTCGTCACCCGGTTGTTGGTCCTCTTTATTCTCGTCTTTTTTTACGTTCTCCACAATACCTATTCCGATATGTCACACCGAGTCTCTGTGACAGTTTAGTTATCACTGAATTTATATGATGAGTACGACAAGTTAAATCAAGGTTGGTAAAAAAGGCGAAAACGTACACTAAAGCTTTGAGGTATTCAAGTAAAATTGACTTGCTACTTTGAAAAAAAAACAATTTGTTATTTTGGACTAATTGCTGACAATGGCCGACCATGAGTACTGTGGAAAATACAAAAAAGAGAGGATTTACCTGGACTTGAAAAAGCAGTTGCGCTCTTTTTCTTTTTTCGTGTGATTGATTCAACTTCCAGCGGTCAATTTAAGTCCTATGTCCTACTGAGGTCAATAATAGAACTAAAGTTCTACCGGAGGCAAGGAAGCAAATTAGATGTTAGAGCGTGACCTTGGTGAGCCAGAGTATGGCGGTAATTTTACGCGCATTATGTAAGAAAATGATCCAGTGCAGCATGACGGCTAGCTCGGCGTCTTTAGCATGCATCACTCAGTAGTAAGGATGTAGAAATATATACCAAAAATGTAAATAAGAAAGGACAATGTGGTCAGGTGTTGACATGAGCATTGCGTGTTTATTTTCCTTCGCTATACCGTCACTGTAGCACGCAGCCGCGATAAACGCACATTCTTTCCACTTCCTCACCCACTCAGAAATATGATTTCCTAATATTTACAATTCCGGACTTGCGCGCGTCTTCTCTGCTGCATCATCGTCGAATGACCATATGTACTTCGTAATGATCTGCCACTGTATTTATGATCGTTGTCACTTTCGTTCTGTTCTCCAACAAAAGTGTCGGGCTGCCTATATAAACGCGTGCCTAATAAGACACCGTGTTCACATCCTACCATTCCGTGTCTGCTGTGCGTCGTAGCAGTGGCGACAAGAACGAGGCAACGCAGGTGAAGAAAAAACGTGTTGCATTTGTCGCGCAAACGTGGCTTACCAGGTGCCACAGCTTGACAATGGAGAAGACAAGTGTGCCTCCTACACCATCTGGATTACAGCCTACTTTGAGAGGAATGCCATAACCGACGACCACCAAAAAAGAGGCCTTCTCCTCTCACGCCTTGGGTCAAGGACGATCAATGTGATCAGTGTTCGCCGTGCACCAAGGAAGGTGAGCAAATTTACCTACAAGAAAGTCATGACAACTTCGGAACATTTTTACGCGCCGCCGCCTAACCAAATAGCCGAAATGTCTGAGTTCATAGTTAAACTCCGACGTCTAGCCGACAAATGCAACATTAGAACTATGCTAGGCAGAATGATACGGGAGAAACTTTCGTGCGGCATTCGAGATACGGACGTGCAGAAAGTGCTGCTTGCACAGCCGAAGCTCACATGGAAGAAACCGAAAGCATTGTGCGGGCCGCGGACACAGCGGCGCAAGATGCCAAGGAAATAAAACAATCGGAGTCTGCGGAGAACCAAGAATTAAACAAGCTGAGAGAGAAGGTACGAAAATTCAAGTTCGGAAAAAGGGAGACAGGTTCATGAGGGCAGACAAACTCAGGCCGAAGATGCGGAAGCTCAACACACGCTACAGAAACTTGAGAATTTGGAAACACGAAGTGTTTCTAGTGTGGCCGGAAAGGTCATGAAGCACGGATGTGCGGTTCCGAGGGCAAGGAACAATCTAAGTCTTGTGCGATATACGGAAACGAGTGCGGCAAAGATGAAAGCGATATGTGTATGCAGTTGCTAACCTTGAAATTTCCTTCTGCCACCGAGGACGATTTGGTAACACCGGTTTGCCGGAAGTTTTGCTGGGGCGGAGTTGACATCGTCATAGAGGTGGACACTGGTTTTTCGGTCTGCGTAATGTCAAAAGACATGTTCGATAAACACCACCAGAAGCCTGCAAAGATGAAGCGTTCAAGCCTTAAGTTATCGTGCTAACTGAGAAAGTTGCCTGCGGCAGGAAAGCTGACGGTCGAAGTTCGGTAATGTAGACAAGTGGTAGCTGCGACATTGATGATTTTAGACTCTGTGGGACCAAGTCTTTGTAGACGCGGCTTGATACAAACCTTGAACTGTCCGGGATCGCCAATTTTAAAGTTCTCTCGTGGAAACGAAACTACGCAGAACGAAGAGCTAAAGAAACTACTCTCCTAGCACAAGGAGTTGCTCAGCGACGGACTAGGGTGGTTAAAAGGGCCTCCTGCGCCTCTATACACCAACTCATGTTTACAAACAAACCGGAGCGCCCCTAGCGGACGCCTCCGGCGCCGCGCATACGCGATGGGGGTGTGGGCAAGATGCTTGCCGTCGCCCATAAACACACCATTGAAATGCGATGTTGTCGGCGTCAGTGTGAGTCCCCCTGCCCTTTTTCGCGTTCGAATTGTTGGTTCTATGTATTCCTGGCGACGTCTGACTATCTTGAGCGGCGTCAGCGAAATTACCGAAGCTCGTTACCGCGCAAAACTTCGCGTGAATAATGTGACATGTGGCGATTCATTCCGCGTGGACGCCGCAGTATGCACGCTAAAGCCTGATTCGCATGATGAGATTTCGCTCGCAATTTTTAGTCGCGACGCCGCTCGGGCTAGAAACGCGTGAACCGTAGCTGAGATGGTCGACGTCGATATTGAAAATCGCAAGCAGAACCGGACCAAGTGAATTAGGCATAACAAGTCGGTGATGGCCGCTGGTAACAATGATCAACGTCTCCTTGTATCTGCTTTTACATCGAGCCTGCGAACCAACCTTAAAATTTAGTTTTTGAGGACTGCACTTACTTCTTATCGGAAGTACCGGGCCAACATTTTGTCTACGGCCGGCGTCGTCTAAGAGAGCAGACGACAAGCAGAAACGTTTGAAAGAGCAGACGACAGTTCGAACGATCAGGCGGCCGTTTGACCTTGAAGGCGCATTGAACGTAGTCCGCAGGTAGTCCGCATAACTTGACGGTTTTCTGGCGTTCATGTTGGAACAAAACAAATAAATCTAATGACCACAGGTATCCGTGAATTCAACCCAAGGTGCTTCCCGCCCATGCAATCGTTGTCCGACGGCGTCTGCTTTTCCCTTTTCACGGCACATATCCAGATTCTCGGACAAACCGAGCACGTGAAAACTGACCTTCAAACTTTTCTCGACACTTTCAATACGGCCCCAGTCGCGGCGTTTTGACGAGATAGCAGGTTTTTGTCTGGTTCCTATCAAAACAACGCAGGGATACACGTCTGGCATAGGGACTTCTGCCCACAGCCCCAGACCGGAAGTGCCACCGACGCGCCGCCACCGCGCCGTGACGTCACAGAGATGAGTTCGTGTATATCTAAAGAAATACCGTACTTAATCTTCTTCTTTTTTTAAGATCAGGTTTTTGCCATACGTGATGCGGGACAAGGTTTTTACCGAATTGGACAGGCTGCTTCAAAGCGGGGTTATCTCACCTGATCCCTATTCTGGATCGGCAACGCACACTGTTCCTGTTCTAAAAAGGACGGGTTCATAAGAATTTGCGGAGATTTTAAACTAATCGTAAACCCAGCCTGCCGCACCTAACATTATTCACTACCAGTAATTGACAACCTGTTCACGTCATTGAATGGGTGGTGAGAAATGCAAAACCCTACACCTTCTAAATGCATCTAATCAAGTGCTTTAAGACGAAGAGTTTGAAGTGGACCGTGATCAACACCCACCACGGCCTGTTTTGTTACAACCGGCCCCCGTCCGGCATTTCCTCTGTTCCCGCTATCTTTCAGCGCACAATGGAGACCCTGCTGCGAGGAGCAGACGCGCACAAGCAAATCTCAATGACGTCATTATCTCTGAGCGAAAGGATGACAATAGAAACAGTCTCAAACAAGTGCTCCAGTGTTTCCAGGAGAACGAAGTCAAGCTTCACAAACGGAAATGCAGGCCGACGTCTGCTATCTCAAGCATCGCATCAACAAGAATGGCCTCCATCTTACCGAAGATAACGTGACGGGCATAATAGAAGCCAGGAGTCCAACCCACGTAAGCGAACTGCGCACGTTTATTGGGCTCCTCTCAAATTACGGCAAATTTTTACCAAATATAGCTACCTTCTTTCCACCATTGTGTGAGCTAACAAAGAAGAATACTGGGTGTGGGACCAAACAAAGGAGGATGCATTCAGGAGGCCTAAGCAAGCATTATGCAAGGAAGACATGCTCAAACATTTTAACACGTCTAAAGTATTGCGACTAGAATGCGATGCATCGCCTTATGGTATTGGGGTGGTCTGGTCTCACCAATTGGGAAGCGTCAACAGACCAATGGGATCCAGGTCATGAACACTTTCAAACAACAAAAACAAATTATTAGAAATTAGTACGAGAAGCCCCAGCTCTAGCCCTCGGAGAGACGAGGTTCAAACACTATTTGTGGGTACGAGCATTCACTCTCGTAACTTATTACAAGCCTTTGATAGGACTGCTGAGAGGAGATCGACCAACAACTGTGACGGCAGCGGTCAGAATTCAGCGTTGTGCTTTGTTGTTAGGCGCATATCAATACAAGATTGAGTACAAGCCGGGACCCCAGTGCCACACCGCCGATGCCCTGAGCCGCGTTCCAGTAAACATTCTCGAGAAAGAAGCCAAACAGCCGCCAAAGTATGTGCTTTTGCTGAACCACCTCGATGGGACCGTTCTCTCCGCTCAAAGACTGCAGGCACTGACTCCTTAGAGCCACTCCTGCCGAGGGCGAAAGCCTATGTGTTGGAGGGGTAGCCAAGGCAAATAGATGATAACGATTCACGGATTCAGCCGTACTTTTAGAAGAAGCTGGAACTGACCGCGGCCCAAGACTTTCTCTACTGGGGAAATCGAGCCGTTGTACCCCAGGCTGCCCAGGGACCAATGCTCCGATGCTACACGTGACCCATCAAGGATTCTCGGCAATGAAGGCGGTCTAGCAGACGCTGTTCTGGTAGCCGCGCATCGGTGCTGAGATGGAACAGCTTTACCGTCATTGCACTTCGTGTATCCAGGCACAGCCAATGCCTCCTGCCATAGCTCCTGCTGCAAGGTGGCCGTAGACTGGCGAGGAATGATAACGGGTCCACCTAGACTTTTCGGGGCCGATAGGTGAAGCCAAGATATTGGTACCAGTGGACTCGCACTCCAAATAGATAAAGCTGTTGTTTTGAAAACTTCCACCGCAGATTCTACAATATCTTCCGTGCACGAAACGTTCAGCCACTTCGGAATTC
Organism: Ixodes ricinus; assembly: GCA_037355805.1. Taxonomy (NCBI): domain Eukaryota; kingdom Metazoa; phylum Arthropoda; class Arachnida; order Ixodida; family Ixodidae; genus Ixodes; species Ixodes ricinus. The sequence continues at coordinate 28,690 of JAZHYW010020182.1, read as the reverse complement.
CGAGGACCATCGTGACAGAGAACTTAACACAACGTACAGCAGAATCGTTCTCGCGGAAAATTATTGAGAATAACGTGGAACAACCGCGCACATCGCCATACCCCCTGTATTCAATGGCCTAACAGAAAGAGCTGTCAGAACGATTAAGGACGGCCTGAAAAAAGTCAAGCAAAAGGCGGCTTATCAAACGTCTGGCAAAAATATTTTTGTTTGCATACCGACGAACACCCCAATCAAACGGCACTTCGCAGTAACAGACTTGGGCTTCCAGATTAGGACTCGTCTTTTCCCCTGAATACCTCCGCCTGTCACTTCATCCACGCCTTTGCAGTAATTCCAATACAAGCTGTCGGTGGAAGATCCCATGTGGGCACGACACTTTGGACAAGGGGAAAGTTTGTTACCAGGAACTGTAGTTACGAGGACCGGGGCCTGGATGGTGTCGGTGGACATGCCGCTGGGAGAAGTGCGACGTCACACGGATCAGATCCGTTCTCGGGAGCTACCAGCACACGAAGCTCCAGAGACGACGCAAGAAACAGCATCCGCTGTTCGTGAAGATTTAGCTGAGGGTACAACACCTGAACAGTTAACCACGGATATCGCGAACAGCAAGAGCTGCGCAGATCTACCAAAACAAGAAAACCGATAATGTGTTATTCCCCCTACAGGGAAGGAATGCTGTATCATCGGAAGCTGTATCATCGCCGAACATCGATATGTACTTCAAAATCATCCGCTACTGTAGTTATTATCGTCATCTTTTTCGTTCTGTTCTGCACCCGAAGTACCCGGCTGCCTATATAAACGCGTGCCTGATACTAAATCCTGTTCACAACCTACCACGCTTTCTCTGCAGTACGCCGTAGCATTCTCACTATCCTTTTTTTTTAGCCGAATGCATTCCGAAGTTGCTTTTTTCCAGGTTGGGCGCTCCCTGGGATATAAGTGATAATTGTCCAGAAAGCGGTGCAACATTAATGGCCACTGTCGGTAGACCCCGAGGTTTGTCACAATGCACAAAAGAGGCTTTGATTCAGCAATACAACAATAATGCGTAAGTACTTCGTTTACTAAAGTTGTTAATACATTTTTTAAACTTATTAGGCGACTGGAAACATTAAGCAGGGTCTAACCTGCCCACATGAATGCATGTCACATGCTTAACACCGAGATATTATGTGTGCCATAACGTTAATTAACATTAGGTCAACGAAGCGCAAAAGTTTGCGTTATTAGAATTCTACGTGAAAGCTTTCTATCAAAGTGTCGGGCGTAAACGTGTCAGTTTTTAGTGCGTATAATATTGTTCAATGTTATTACACAACACACATCTCGCCTATTACCTTCAAAATGTGTGCTGTCGAACCCTTCGTTGGCCGATTCCTTGGCAGTAGGGGCAAATATTTTCCAGCTCATTCGAGGCTCAATATTGTAGCGATCTACAACATCATTTGATCCTTGCACTAAAGACTTGCGTAATCGACCAAACAAAAATGATGCTCTCTTCGCTGACAGCCTAATAAATACAGGGCGTCTTTCTTGTGATTCCTTTTTTGTGTTCTTAACGGCTAATGCATGAATCTCGTGTGACCTAGATTAATATTAAGACGCTCGATATCCGCCACATACCACTTTTGTTAAGCGGTATGTGACTACAGAGTTTGATACCTTGGAATCACGTGTTTTTTTATTAAACGCAAAAGTGAGCTACGCATTAAGAACCCAGCTTGTTGGCGTCAATAATTGGGGCCAAAACATATTCGCCAATCCTGTCTGAATATTTACTAAAATAACTTCCGGAGCAACCCCAGAACTGCAATTTTTGTCTTTCATGTAAATGTTCGCTAATTGTTTAAAGTTGACTTTTATGGGTTTTTGTTTGCCGTTTTTTTTCGAGATTATTAACATATTTTATACACTGAAGATAGAGCAGCAAATGCGCCAGCCCGAAATCTCGTTTGATCCTCATGACGTCGAACTTCAGCAAAATTAAGTTCTTCACGCAATGCACGCTAGACCTAAATCAACTTTATCTGTGGTGAAAAACTTAAGCTTTCTGTGCATTAAAGGGATATCCCCGCTCGTACACTCAATCGGGAAATTTCTCTACACGAACCTGAGTTTCAGAAATGCACGAGGCCACTAGTGGGTGTCACTCTTCGATCTCCACCCCCAGTAGCACGGGATGTGTTTCTTACATCCTTAGAGTTCGTCAATTTCTGAAACGGCACCAAATGGCCGCGAACCCAGATCTAACTATCCGCCGACATATATATTATTACTAAGCAGAGAACCACGAAAACAGTGCTCATATCCAATCTGTTAGCTGGGTTCCGCTGACGTGCATTTACACAGCGAATGGATTGTAGCAAAGGAAACACACAAAGCTTTGCTTACAAGACGGGCAAATAAGTCTGCCTTTACCTTCAATATTTTACAGCGAAAATTATGTTTTTATCTTATTATTCTTTACTGCTAGCATCAATTTGCTCCCTAAGGGCTATGCAATTAGCACGAATAGAATGTAATACAATGACAGTTCATTGTATGTACCTTTAAGCCGACTGCGGTCATACTAATAACATTTCGCTTCAATTTCCATAGCCGTTAGTCCGTTGACTTTTAAATTCTCGATACCGTGAGTGATGCGGTAGGTGGATATCCGAGGTACTACCACATCTTTGCTCCGCGAAATTTGACGTGAAATATATTCAACGGTTTGTTAAGCATTCTCTAAAAAGTTATAAGCTCTCTTCCTTTCACAGTTAATCTAGGACGCTGCTTCAGCTGTCGCAAAGACGTATACATGAATGATTAAACCGCTTACTTTAATCGGGAATATATAGGCACTCGTAGAGACGATTCTTGGGGATTCGACACCAGGCGACACGTAGAGGTGAACGTCCTTTAAAACTCTTGCACACATAAGCGCAAAAGTTCAAGGGGCTTTGCTCAACTTTTTAGGATAGATGACCGCTAATTTTCTTTTGGCATTTCTTAGATACAGATATGTTCCTCTAACTCGCACTCTTGTTCTTTCGGAAGAAAAAACGCAATGCTTCACTGACCCTCATAAGAGCTGTCCCTCTCACGCAGACAATTTTTAATTGATATCCAGACTCTGAAAAGGCCAAGTTTTAGGGCGCATTTAACGGGTCTGATAGTAACAAAATTGTAAGCAACCAAACAAGATGTATACGCCTCGCAAGTGGGCTCATTTGCGTCTTCTGCGCATGAGAAAGGAAGTAGCGGTGACGTCAGAACGCCGAGCCCTGATTCGCTGAGCGCGACCGTTTATCTGAGCGTCGTCTGCACCTTTGCAACGTCGTCTGCTCGCAACGTTGTCTACATCTGTCTTACCTTTCCTGCGACTTTCGGAAGTGCAGGTCTTTACGAGCGAGCTCGACTGCGCCTTTCAAAGAAAGCAGACGAAATAACTCGGAGCGGTACGTTGTTTTTGTCTAACAGCTAGCAGACGCGTATCAAGGAGGGAAGCCAAAGGACTCACTGGCGAGGTGTCCCGAGGCGCCGAGGTTTGTTTGCTAAGAACCGAGAGTAAGCGTGTTAGTGTCCGCAAGTTCCCTCCCAAATACCTTTTCCCTCCTTTCGTGTGCGGCGAGACTCCTCACTCTTTAACGGCGTCGGCGGGTTGGCGCAGTTAACGTCGTCTGCTTTACGCCTGCTAGTCAAAGCGATGCCTGCTTTTCCTTTCCTGCGCCTGTCGGAGATTCACCGCTTTTTCACCGGCGAGAGTCACCGTTGCCTCGGAAAACAAGGAGATGACAAGAGGGACAGATTGACCTGTAATCTAAAATTGAGGTCAGCGATCAAATATGATACGGGAAGGGTTCACTATGGTCGCGCGGGCATATTCCATTCAGCACGCCAGCCGGTCGTAGGCAGACGGTCGCCGAGTCGGAGCGCCTGCTAGGCCTGTCTGCCGAGCTCGATTAGTCGGTGTCGGTGGAATCGTGGCCGTTGGAGCTTTTCCCGGGTGTTTGTCGATCCAGCGTTCTTGTTCGTCGTGGTCTGTTTCAAGTACTTTTTACTTTTTCTTGCTGCTTCAAGTCGGGACGCGTGAGAAGCGTACGTAGAAAAATAAACGTCCATTGGTCGTCGCGACCGCGACGCTGTCGGTCATTCTGATTTGATCGTAAAAAGTGCGTAAGACAGCTTCGGAGCTGTCGTAGGATTTCGTCGTAACCTGCGCAAAACTTACGAAAATTTCGTTTCGTGAATACGAATATGTTCTTAGGTTTTGTCTTACGCACATTTATGGCGTAAGATCGTTTCGTGAATCTTGCCTCTGCACTTTCAAAAGTCGCAGGAAAGGTAAGACAGACACGGATGACGTTGCGAGCAGACAACGTTGCAGAGGAGCAGACGACGCTCAGATAGGGGGTCGCGATCAGCCAATCAGGGCTCGGCGTTCTGACGTCACCGCTGCCCCCTGCGCAAGAAGCAGACGAACTTGCCCTCCGCATTGCGACTGACGGTGGCAGCTGTTGCGTTGTTGAAAGAGGTTCTTAGAGAAATTTGCTTTTAGCCGGTGTGCTTTAAGATATTTGCCTTAGGAGCCTTGCTTAGTAGAATAGTTTCAGGAAATGGCCTTTAAAAAAGATATGTGCCTTCGCGGAATGTTTTTACAAGACAGGCCTCTTCCTCGCAAGCATAGGGGTCTTGACACTTTTTGTGCTTACGTTTTGCCTCTTGTCAGAATATTTGGCGTCCTGCACAGTTTGCTTTTCTGGTGTCGCGGCGGCCCCCCATCTACTCTGGTAAGCGCAGCGCAGTCGCCGTTTCCGCTCCTTCGACAGAGAGCATACCCTGCGTGGTCTGCCGATGTCTGGGACGGAGCGGGGGATCTGAGCGAGGTCCGTGTAGACGCGCCGGAGTACCTTCCAGAATCCCGAAACGGCGGCAGCGAGGGGAGGGGCGGGAAAGAGATAGAGCGCGTCTTGCAATAAATGACGTGTTGTGCGAGGGGCGACAATGATGGCGAGAGAGCGATAGCGCGGCGGCGCAATCGATCTCACACAATCTCGCAGTCACGTGGGTTTTTGCGTACAGACGCCGTCCAATTTTACCGAAAAGGAGTACACCAGCTACCACTGTAAAAGCGCGGCTTTGGCCAGTGTATACCACAAAACGGTTAGGCACGATCGAGCGCCGAGTCGTTCGAGCTCGAGATTGGGTCTAGTCACTTCGGCCGATGGCTCGTCTAAGATACGCGAGAATCTCACACAAGAAGCTGTTACCCGTCGAATTAAGCTTCACAACCGGGTCGGTATAAACTATTATAATCATTGCATTCCTTGAGCTTCCATCCTTGTCTACTGGGCTTTGAGACGTGCTCTGAACGAGGGCAAAAGCTCTTTCTGCGAGAGACCAGACACCGCCCATGCGTGCACAAACCAGTGATTCGACATTTTCTGAACGTATGATAAGCGCGGGTATTGTGTTCACGCAACACTTCACTAAACTATGCGCCTATTTTAATTCGGAACCTCGTTCGTGTCTATGTAGAAACAAAGACGTCTGTTGGAAAAAAGACCTTGAAGCCCAATGCTTCTTCCAATTGGAGCCTTCCTGCGACATACTTCGAAAGAAAACTACTGTTCTACTCTAAGTACTCGAAAAGTTTTCAAATGTTCTGTGAGTAGAAGCCTGCCCTGGCAGGCGTATATATATTAAACAGTACCTTAAATATTTTCAACAATCAACTTCTGAATATTCGACATTGCAGGTGGGAAATAAAAAATACGTTGCGAACGCGACTAAATGTTCCATAGGCTGTTGCGAAAACGATACCAAAGAAGCTAATGGCTTCACATATTCTTTGCCGGATGGCACTTCATGCGGACACGAAAAGGTACGTATGTCGGCACCTGAGAGATTTATGTAACATTCGAAACACGTTAGTCTATTAGGAACGTAGATCAGAAAATTGTTACAAAGGTATTAATGTTCATCAAACCTTTTCAATACTTAGAACCAAGGTTATAAAAGCTAATAGGGTTATAGCGTATCAACTATGTTACTTTCAATTGAAGAAAATTGTTTTCTCACAAGATGGCTTCCACTGAACATTTGAAGATTTGAGAGCACGATATTACAATTGCCATCTGTTGCACAAGACGTGCAGCAGGATTTCTTTGTCTATCATTAGGGAATAAATAAAAAAACATGATCTGCGAGAGTTAAGATTTACATATTTAATCCCATGTCCACAATAAATCGGCATATGTTCAGCGCAAAAATCACTCAAAATGATTCCTACTCGACCCCATAGAAACGTTAAATGGGCAACAAATTTAAGCAGTATTCTCGCAACGTTTTAGGTAGACATACGAATTGTCTCAGTGTGAAAAATGACTGCTGATTGATGTTACTACAAGGCTGAAATGCTTTGGGGCAGCATTAAACGTTTTGGAACTATCACATAGCTCGGTTTCAGTGCTGGCAATAGTAGGGGTGCGGGCGCCTGGCTCTGCAGAATGCTTCGTGTGCACGAACACTTGTGCATGTAAAAACAAATATTAAAGACCACGCGCTCCAGAGCTTTCCTTTGCCAGGTTCGAAGACAACTTGTGAAATAAAGTTTGAGTACTTTTCCAAGAAAATAATTATGACTAGTTCATTATACGTATGCATATTCAAGCCCTCTGACCAGCAAATATTGCTATACTTTTCAATTGGTGTGATGTAGATGATTATGTATCTTAAAGTACACAAATCATTCCAAGTGTTAAAAAAAAGGTCCAGCAATCATTTGAAGAGATCGTAGAGGCAGGTTTGTAGCGTCGCTGCATGCTTTTCATCGTTTTTCTTTTTTTTCTTTGCGATCCCAACATGTAAAACATAAATTCGTAAAATACATTTTTTGAAGTAATGCTCCTATTACTACAAAAGCCATAGCCACCACCTTGTACAGTGTGGGAGGGCTAGGTTTGACAGTTTGGGGTTGTTCATCGACGATGCAAGTTCACATAAGTGATTCCCGAATGTGGTTGTTGCTTTCTCACTCTCACTGACTAGTACTACAAATAGGTACTTCAAAAAAACTTCATACATGCCAGACAACAATTAGTCATATTTTAGGCGCGATTAAAACCTAATTTAAGTTGATAAAGACGTCATACTGCATAGGAACCAGTGCCTTTATTCGCCATATTTCATTCTCTCTAAACTATCTGTTATCCTCGATTACACTGGTACGCCCTTCGTCAATACCTGCAAGAAACATTTTTTCTTTGCTATATACGGTAAGAATACACGATTTGTTGGATAGATCACTACAAGGTCTGCGCCAGGGACGCGGCAACATTTAAAAAAATACGGTTGCAGCCACTGGCCAATTCAGAACCGATTGCAACACAATAAGATTCCAATACAGGAACACTAATACAATGAACAAAATGTAAGGGCGCAAACGAGCGGGTGTACATTGCACATGGCTGAAAAAAACCCGAGAAAAAACCCCGAGACTAAAAAAGTTAGAGACTTTTTTAGTGTTGTAGTCGTTTACCCGCAGTCTCGGGGTTTTTCAACCCTGACTAATATAATCTTGCTTTATAGTTTCTTCGGGACTGGTTGCCATTTGACTGAAACCGGCCTTAAGTATGAAAATTATAAGTTCCTGGTCTGTCAATGTCACATCTGACGTAAGAGAGTTAGACAACGTGAAGTTAATCTACCAAGTATTATGGCTGCATTATTACACGCTGTAGATGACAACATTAGCCAGTACAACGTACGACTGCCTACCTAAGGGTATCTGGCGTGCATTACGCTGGAGTTGATACACGAACTCACGCCGATGCTCATCCAGATTCAAGGGGGTTGGGGTGGGGATTCTGCCGCACGAGGTTTCGCTTTAGCTTTCTCCGAGCTGCAGCTGGGTTACACTCTCGTTTTTTGTTGTTTTTTTGTGTTTTTCCTACACAAGGTAAATGAGCTTCCACACTGGAGCGAAGGGTAAAAGTGTGCAAATATAAAAGGTCAAACCGGTTTTAACCTGCAGCATTAGATTAATAGAAGCTGGAAAAATGCTAATCCCGACACTTTGTACTGTTCATTCCTCCTTTCAATCAATCAATCAATCAATCAATGTTTATTTTCCCTTGTGCTAACCAACAGCTCGAAAGCCTACTGGGTTAAGCACACCACACTTGAAATACACACAAAATACAAAGTTGAAAAAACAAAGAGTTATGAAAAAAAAGCATGCAAGCACACAAACATGTATATATGCCAATTAAAAACACATGCATCCAAATGATCGTTCTCCAAAGACAGGTTTGTACTAAAAATATCGACGTCATTAAATTTCGTGTTTAAAACATGTTGGATACGCGAAACCGGTGATGCGCTTCGAATGAGGTCTGGGTAAAATACTCTTGGATTTCTAGAGTTTCGTTCTAAGTGGAATGCGAAAGTGAACACGGGTGAGGAGAGTTGGGCTCTATATTGCATTATGAATTAGCCTATGTAAAAACTGAACATCCCGAATAGACCTTCTTTTACATAAGTTGCCTAATGTTAATTTTGCTAAAATAAAATTATATTCATAAAAACACTTTCTTCCAAAATATCTGTCGTAAATGATGCGCACAAATCGCTTTTGTACATGTTCTATGCTTTCACTTGCTGTTATAGATATGCAGTTCCACACCACAGATGCGAATTCTAGTTTCGAACGCACATGGGTGCTGTATAATCTCCAAAGACAGTGATGAGTGATGAAGGATCTAGTTAAGCGAGATATTATTCCTAGCGTGCATAATGACTGGCTCTAAAACGCAAGAAGTCTAGTCAGCTTTATTGGCCCACTCTCTGCTGCCAAGTCAGCAATTCTAGTGTTACAGAAATAAACTTGATTGGGCAGGCGAGCTGGGGAACAATTATACTAAAAAACCCGGAGGCAAAGGAGCATAAAGCAGTGGTCAAACACAGCATCTCTAATTAGAGAACGTATACTGTTTGTCCACTTCTTTGTGTCACGTCATCTACTGAATTTTTCAGTGTGATCTCTTGAATGAAGCTTGATTCAAGCTTCAAAAACATTTTATAACAAATAAATCCAACTCATGCGTTTTATTCCGAGGTTTCGTATCTGCTATTACAGTCATAGCAACGCGAAAAACAGAAGTAAAAAAGTACCAGTGCAAATGAAGCTTGTTAGCATAATTTTGAAAAGGAACTTACTGAATGCCTCAGACTCTGAGTAGCAGTCTGCGTATCGTTAAGCCTCTTGAAAATGGACCGGTTTCAACTTTAAGGCGCAGGAAGGCTCTTTCTTAAAGAAGAAGATACAGTCAATTGCAAAGCCGAACATGATTATCTTTCTATTTATTTTTCTAACTAGACTACGTCAGAGTGCCGTAACTGCAGCGTTCCGGTAGTAATTGCTTCAGTGCTGCATGCGCCTCTTTGCTTGGGCTAAAACCTAATGAATTTGTCACATTTTACCATTGTCATCAGTTTTACTAGTCCTCTTTCTAACACGCTTCTAGGTTTCTACCCGTATTGGCCTTCAGGTGTTTTCCCAATTTCTACAATTTATAAGCTTTATGAAAGTTGAGTTTCTCTACTCAATTTCGGTGCGCCTCCGGCGAGCCTGACTAAGCTGGTCATCACGCCAGAAATTATTTTGTTTTGCTTTATTGGCAAAAGAAACTTTGACGATGACACTCGATGCGTCGTCTCTGTGATTGGGGGTTCGCCATTTGGTAAATAAATTAAGAACGTATTCCGGTAGCAGAAACTCAAAATATTTTACAGTTTTCATGTTGGGTGAATTTTAAAAGCTTATTAGCAGCTGTAGATTTTAAACTAAGAAGAAACTGTGTTACGTTATTTAGGTGAGAGGAGAGCACATCAAATGCAGCCAAGGCACCAATCTCAGTTGTAATGCTACTTCGCGAATAATTAAGGGCCTCGCTCATGATGCAACTGGTTGCGAGTAACCAACGATAGAAACTGGTCCTCTTAATTATGAAAACTGCAGCAATACACCTTGATGACTGTATGGTGGGCCAAAAGGGAAAGTCTTAGAATCGCATGGCGAGATTGGTCCACCATTCAGCCTACAGGGGAGGTTATCATAGGCGAATTGACAAAACTGTCAACCTGCACTCCTACTCAGCAGGCGACAATATAAGATCGAGAGTGGGTGGGAGGACCAGTGCAGCTCACAATAGCGGATACTAGTTCAGGCACTTCTGTCGACTTGCAGATGATGCTCCGCTGTCTAGGTTGAATCCCAGGACCATTCTCGCTCATTGGGCAAAACGGCAGACAGTTATACCTCCCCATTCAGCACCGCAATACAAAATCCCGAACAAAAATGAACGTGTCAATCAGATATTTGTAGCTCGAAGTACATGTAACATTAGGAGCTCAGGAGTTTCTTTGCCAAATAAAGGCTTGATGGCTACAACAACGATAGCTGCTTCGCTCGTTCTAATAATGTATTTCCATGTCACTTCTGTATTCGGCTTTGCGGTTTAAATATCAGGATTATAATTACATACTTTTTTTCTTCAGATCTGCATCGCTGCCTTCTGCTCAGAATTTTCCAAGGAAGTCAGCAACTAGCTATATTCAACATAAAACATTTGATGAAGAAACGGTTATTATTCCCAAATAAAGACATTTCTTCGAGGATTTACTTAAGGTACGCCTGTAACTTCTCTGAAACTTAATAAAGGCTACCCAAGGGGTCAAGGTTCACATGCCGTGCTCATTTAAAAAAAAACAGCATTAGCCATTTGCTACACGAAGTTTGCATATTATATTGCGCACCACATCGTGTCCATTTCATAATTTTCAGAGATCTAATGTTGAAAATATGCGATTCAACGGCGGGAGTAACCCGCTACTCTAGAATAACAGATAAAAATGAGAAACGACAAAGTTGTCAGGGCTAAAATAAATAAACGTTTGATAAGGCGTTTTTGGACCTACATAAGGTGACGAACAAAGGGTGTTTTAGTATGCGGTGCAGACGAACTCTCTCGACAATTGCACGAATTCGTGTTTCAGTGTGATCGAGTTCGGTGTGCTCGCAGTAACGGCTGGCGACGGGAGAACGCAAGAACTAAAATACGAAGTACGTTTACAGTCTTTCGTAATGCCGAATTAGAGCGCCCCTTACAAAAATTTTTAATGAATTTCATTTGAAAGTTTATGGAGTCTACTCATCGCATCTTTTCGAGTCTCAATAGAAATGCAAATGAGTTTTGTAACGAATCCGTAAGGAGTTTACGAAAACTATTGGCCACCGCGTTCCAATTGAAGTTTCGACGTGCTACCGCATAAAGTTTCTAATATATTTCATATGAATATAATTTGAAAGTCTATTGACACCGTTTCGAGTCTGTGTTGAAAAACAATTGATTTTTTGTAACGAGTCCCTAAGGAGTTTACGAAAACTATTGGCCACCGCGTTTCAATTAAGGTTTTGCCGTGCCACCTCATAAGAATTTCTAATACATTTCATTTAAAGTCTCGATACACTGCTTTGAGCCTGTTGAAAATCAAATGTTTTTTACGCGTTGTAATTGAGGTTTTGACGTGCCATCTATTAGGTATATTCCGACGAGTCGGAATATACCTAATGAGATGGCCCATCAAAACCTCAATTGCAACGCGGTAGAAAAAAACATTTGATTTTCAACAGAGACTCAAAGCAGTGTATCTAGACTTTCAAATGAAATGTATTAGAAATTATACTCCTAGCATGGGTTTCTAGATAGAGAGCTCTAAGAGGGAAGACGGCAATAGGTTGCATGACATGTGGTCCGGATGTAACCGCTGTTTTGAGGGAAGGGAAAGTGAGTGCAAGTGTCACTTATATGTATGCCTATATACGCATGCAGGGTTCAGAAAATGCCTGCATAAAACCGTGGGAAGGAGTAATAACTAGTTTATTAAAAATGCGAAATTCGAGTATATGGTACACTGCCTTCGTGTCCATGGGGGACCTTGTACTGCCTTCGTGTCCACGGGAGTACTGGTAACCTATAAAGAAAAAAGATGCACAGTTACACATTGATCTGCTTATCTAAACTTCAATGTCCGAGCAAGGTATCCTGTTCACAGCGCAGCACTACCTCAGCGCTGAATCAGTATTACAAACCAGGACATCAGTCCTTTGTATGAAAGGAGGCAACTCAGAACACACGATACAAGCCATGGAAGTAGCAGTGACTCGTTGCCTTAACAGGGCTGAGTTAGCGCTGCACTGTATGTGTGAACCAGCCTTAAATGCGGAAAGTCACATTTAAAATTCCTACATTTTTGCTCACCCAGGCACTTAATTTACACACTACCTTGATAGTTTAATGAGTGGCACTAATAACATTGTCAGGGGCACCATGGTGCAAAAGTATATTTTGCCCCCGAGTCTGCGAGAATCAATCTCTCACTGTTTTTGCCGCCGCATTGCAGTCTTTTATTTTGGCTTTTGACAAGGTCTACCAAAGATAAGCGAACAGATGTTGTCGCTTATGAAGTTTACCAAATTTGAACATAGAGAAGCTATGACTTATAAGCATCTCGAAGAATTAATATGGCAATTCGGGCCAATTGGTTCATGATCGTAGACAAGCGCCGCAAAAACACATGGACAATAAGTGGTGGTAAACACTGGCGCCAGTGTTTTATGTCCACTTCTTGTCCCTGTGTATTTTTTTGTGTTTGTTTACTATCTTGAAGATGTATTTTAATCACAACGGACAGGAAGGAAACGGTAATAGAGTTCTATGCGGATCATAAAGCCATGCTCTGAATGGGTGTGTGTCAACTGCAGCTTTCACAATCGATGCAATACACGAAGTTTGAATTATTGGGAGGATCGAGACATCAGAGGCCGAATTCAAAAAGCAAACTTACGATAAAAAATTGCGTATGACAAAACCCGAGAAGAAATCCGTATTAACGAAACATAATTGTCGCAACTTTTGTGTGACTTACAACGGAATATTACGACATCATCCAAAGTGTCTTACAAACTTCTTAGGGCAAACATGGCCGCACGTCACTTGGCTATTTCGCCGCGACCAGCAATGAAGTTTGAAGCGTGGGCAAGAGGCATGTGTTTTGCGCACTGTTCGCATGCATCCCTACTTGAAGCAGCACAAGGACAACGCTAAACTACACACGGAGGATTCAGCCGACGAGTCTGCCGAGCTGTCCATCCTGCCGGTTAGAGCTAACGAGGTGCAGGACTGCGATCAACGGCGAGACGCGCCAATGAATCAACGAAAGAAAATGCCACACAAATCTTCAGTGCACCCAAATGGATCCTTCACCTATGAATGGCGTGAACCTGATTTGGTGATCACTAGTGCCCCCTCGTACTTCAGTTGTGATTTTCGAAGTGGTGGGCAGCTGTGCGACTCTACCACACGAAAAGGCACATTCCTGACTGAATGTGCCTTTTTAATGCGAAAGCATTATATGTCCATGGAGCGGAAAATCCGGCGTCCGGCGGCGTTAACCGAGTGGTACCAAATGCCAACAGAGGAATAAAAGAAAGAATAAAATGTGCTTCCACGGCTGAGATTCGAACCCGGTGCTGCTGTGTGAGAGCCGGGCATGCTAGCTGCTGTGCTATCTCAGCCGCTTCGGAATGCGGCATTACTCTCCCCTCAAAAAGAAGCTTGTCCCATTACGGCAAAAGACGGCGTCGGCGTTGATGTGCCCGAAAGATGGTCATAAAAATATGTCCTCGGTTCGATGACATCACACTTCACGTGACGACATGACGTGCCATGATGTAGTGACGCCATATGATGTAACGTAAAAAAATATTACAGGGGCACTTAGGCATCGCTACGTGGATTGAATGCGAAAGCATTGCCATTCCTAACAATAGAGGGAAAAAAAGGAAGTGTCGTTAGGAATGGCAATGCTTTCGCATTCAATCCACAAAGGGATACCTAAGTGCCCCTGTAATTTTTTGTGTGGAGTAGAGCTCAAATAAACGCCGTACGGTGCAGTATATCCACGATTAAGTTGCTGCTAGTCGTGAGGCTTAATGTTTTGCACCAACAATACCGTAGAGTTTTTCCTCGGTTGCGACGAAGCGCCACTGCGCTACGAACTTGCTAGAAATTTCTGCATATGCGACCGCTTTCTTCTGGAAACCTATGGTGACCTGCCACTCACTTTTGGCCAAAGAACAGTGAAAATACCAGATGTGAAAACAGCCATAACAAGCATCAAAGAAATCAAGATGGGGGTCATAGCATTAGCTTCCCAACGTGGCGAGACTAGCACAGGATTTCTGTTACTCGCCGTTTATAAGACAGGAGTCGACTTTTTCCGGTCTGATCTTGAAAACAAAGTTTGGTCCGGTTAATTTTGTAGCAGAAGGCCCGTGCTTTCCCGTTCATGGGGTCATTTTCTCGGTTCAAAATATGATGCAGAGTCCTTCCCATAAAAATGCATGGGTGCCCACTAGGACTCTTCGAAATGATTAAATTAACCGAGGTCGCGCTATACTCTGTTGCAACTCAGAATAGCAGAAGCCCCTCCCACAACGCCCTTCACTCTTTTGATAAGCAAACACTAGAGAGGAGGAGAGCCGAGAGGACACCGCCAATCATGGCGAGCAAAGGGAATTGTGGAAGAGGCTTCTGCTATTCTATAGTTGCAACGGACTATAACAAAAGTTTACAGTACCATGAAAACAAAAAGACCAAGCATGCAGAGAAATTCGCAGGACTCAAGTGTAGCAGGGACAGAATAGAAAAAACTGCAGCTGCAATATTTACCCTTTAAATTTCTCTCGACAGCCCAGCAGAGACGACATGCTGGTCGTCAGCGCCTGGAGGGCCACCCCTTGTACTGGGAGCACATGTAGTCTGAAACAAACAACAAACAAAAAATTAAATGCATGGACAATCCGCACATGCTGTTATTTCGCTTCATTGGCCGCTTCAGAGAAAGCAAGCATGCACACCGTTGTCCAACCATGTCAACTGCTAGCCAAAACTTCCTGCCGCCAGGATTAAGATATTGCTTGCGCTATAAAAACACAATTACACACTACCCAGCTGGCACACTGAAAGTTCAAACATTGAAGAAACTAGCTCATAAAACTTCAATGTAAGAGCTACACCTTGTGGACGCTACAGAAAAGTATGTTCAGTCTAAACCGTGGTGCACTGCAAGGCTGCTTTACCTCAGCCAGTTCGGAACATCTGCAGTTTCATTCTTTTCAAGATATTATGCCTGAAAATTAATGTGACAAATTAACTGGGTTAAATTTTTTATTCGACACCCGGCCCAAATATTTAGGAAGTATACTAGTGGGTTAATTTCTAACTTACCATAATTATTTTTGGCATCCTGAAGGCGTCGCTTCAGGGTCCAGTTTTCATATTGGATCCACTTCACCCTCACAGCTGCAGCCACACTGAAATGTTTGCAAAGTTTCAGGCAGGGTAATTAAAAGTCGGCAGTTTCTCTCGAACACCGCTGTCACAAATTTCGTCTTTTTTGTCATTTTGTTCTGTTTAAGGGTGGTTCAGGGGGAGGGGGGGGTTCAATTGCAATCCTCGCGCATGTTTACCTGAGCGCCAAAGGCATGAGCTCGGATGAGACTAATGCCGGCCGAGCTTCAAACCAATGGGAAGAGGAAGACGAGAAGAAGGAAGTGGGACTTGGAGCGTTTCGGGTTGACCAACCACGAACCTGTGACAACCGCATAGGTCATTCAACACACGTCCCATACCGCTCAAACACTGTGTCGAACTGCATTTTGAAGTCAGTCCCGCTTCCAACGGTGTATGAACAGGGGCATTCATTTCGTGGCATGCCTTGAAATGAATCGAAGTGACGCAAGCTGGGAACACACTGCTGCTGCTTCATTTGAGAATAACTGCGGCCCTCGGCTTGATCACATCACAGTTGCAAAATGAAAGAGAGAAAAAAAAGAGGCGAAAAGGAACAACTGCTTTATCAAAAATTCTAACAGAGAAATGTAAACCCAGTTCAATTCTAGAAAGTCAGGGAACCGAAGTTTGTCCTAACAGTACCATCCAGTCCACTTCCATAACTTCAAAACAAAAGATGGCTATCCTCTTGAACCATTTTGACTGCAAAGGAATATTGGCTCTGCATGAACCGAATTCCAAGGAAGTCTAACTTCTGAAATGTAATGAAGTATGATCAACGTAATCAATTTATAGTTGGACGACATCAGTACACTGCTAGACCAATAAGACATTTTCTAAAGCAACGGACTGAAAGTAGCATTAGGAATTCAATAAGTGCTCTGTTGACATAAGCTACACTTTCTCGGACCATACACAGAATGAGTGGCAACTTTTCATTATGCTACGCACAGATCCAAACATAAGGACAGATAAAGCAAACCCAACTAGTTAAAAAAAGAATAAAAAAAATTATCTTAACGAGCAAACGTGTGCCGAGAAAATAGGGAGTTTTAGAATACCGGACGCTACTTTACCGCGCGTTACGGACGGCAAAATAGCGAGGATTGCGGCGAAGAGTTTTAGAATAGCGTTTCTCTGCCGGGGACCCCTCAAAACGCAAGCATCTCGCGCTTAAAGCGCCACCAAGATGTCGCGACAGCTTTTATTTGGAAGTTAGAACGTTATATCTTGAAAATTAAACAAGTTTTTCGTCTAGAGTAACATTTTTATAGTTATTTTATACTCAATGCCGCATGTTTTGTTTTTGTCACTGCCAAGCTGCTCTGTTGTACTTACGAAGCCCAGACGATCCACTACCCAGGCATGTTTACATGTCTGCCGCGATCGTAAGTACACGCGCTTCGATAGCTTTGAGCTGTGAATCCAGCGATCCGTGGCGTTTTCAATACGCTTCGACCATACCGACCGCGGTCGCCGAGTGCGACTCACGCAGTTCCCGAGCGGGCGACGGCGTCGAAGACGCGATCAACGGAGATGTCGTGGGCGCCGCCTTTTGCGGTACCCACGCTATTTTCGAGAAATAACGGGCCCTAAAGCTCGAGTCCGAATGCTTGTTTTGGGTCTGCGCATGCACAGCAGCGACGACGTTATTTCTTTGGGGTTGCGGACGTTATTCTAAAACTCCCTAATGTTCACTTCTCGTTCAACGCGTCTACTTACAATGCAAACAAAGAAGCATGCTTACCAACTGCGTTGAGTTGCTCGTTCTGTCGCGTCGTCGGTCTTCCGCGCTCTTCTTGAACATAATCATCACAAGAGGAAACTTCACAGATAGATAAACTTGATTAAATTAGCACATTTCCATGTCTAAAGGCATTTCCATCCCGCGACAGACATGTATCGAACCCACGACAAGCGCAACGGTCGCAACCATAGTTTATCGTACACAGTTTGCCCACTGTAGAATAAGCCTGTGGCAACGTTACTAAAACCCTCAGTTGGGAAACCATCCTCGAAACCTGGGCCGCTGGCGTCCACCGAGACCGAGCTAAATACGATAGTAGCGCCACCCTTTAGCGACGAGTTGAAACATGAGAGTTGCTATACATAGCTACTGCGCGATGGCGCCACCAGCCTTTGCCCGACTCGACGTGCAGCCGTGCAGTTCCCGGAGTGGACGCTGCGGGAGAAATGGCAGCGTTCCGATCGCCATTAGCTCGGTTCTCGAGTACGGATCGGAGCCACCTTTTTGAAGCAGGCTCTATGGCAGTTTCCCAACTGAAGGGTTCTAGTAACGTTGGCCTGTGGTAATCGCAAACCACGTGATCGAGGGCCTTGTGTGTAGTAAAAGTACATTGTAGAACTAAACTCAATCATATATTATTCACACAATATAAATTATATTGATAACCAAATAATTCAAAAAGAGCGAAAGTTCCTCAAACAAATATTTGAAATCGTAAAAGCGCCCTCTCACCACGGATGGGGTAACTAACGCACTTTTTATGTTTCGTTTTTATTGCTTTGCTTTTCAAAATGGCGGCCCCCATTGCATTTTGTTTACCCGCTTCTCGCGTCCGCTTCCGTTGCGTTTCCGCTTTATTGTGACGTGCGCACCACCGGCCGCCAATCACAGGTAATTTATTCACACAAGAGTTATTTCAAGCCGGCAACAGTTTATTTTCGTTCTACATGGTACAATTTATACGAAAACGTTACAAACAGCACATGCAATAATGCGGTTGTTGACGGGTATTAGCGAACAGACACGGTAGTACAAACAGTTTGAATGTTAGCCTTCAAGCAATGTGCATAAAAAATGATAAACGGAAGATCAATAAACGTAGTAGTCTAAACAGGTAGAGTGTAAAGTCGCGGTGAAGGCATTTCAAAACAGACTATTCATAAACCATGAAAAATACAAAACTGCACAGACGCGACATTGTTTTTCATAACGAGTGCGATAACAAACCAATTGTGTTAGCAGTAACTACAGGCTAACGTGGTTAAGAATAAAGGTGTGTTTGGAGGCGCATTTGACCTGCCCGTCTTCCCCCCCCCCCGAAAAATGAATGTTCAACACACCTGGAGGGCTATGTTCGACAAATGTTTCGTTTCTCCTAAAAGAAACGGAAGTGATGGAAGTGACGATATTGTGTCTGACTGGATAGAGGCTCAAATGACGAAAGTTCCCTTTCGTCATTTGAGCCTTTAACCAATCATATGCGATATCGTTACTCCCATCACTTCCGTTTCTTCTTAGGAGAAACAAGACATTTGTCGAACATAGCCCCCCTGGTCAGTTTTCTACGAGATATGTTGGATCTAGCCAGTCAATTTCTTCAGCACAATGTTTAGATGTTAGGTCCGACGACCGCGCGCCTTTACAACTCTCCGTCTCCTGATCTGCCTAACAGGGCTACTGGCCCTTCGATAGAAATATTGCCTATCATCGACAAACCATTAGCACCTAGAACGCCACTTTCTGACTGCAGCATCACCATCGAACATTGTCGTCCCTGGAAGCAACCTCCTGGCTGAGCATTCTTCACTCGTCACCCTCGCCAACAACCTCACCTAATCCCGTCATTGCTGATCACTGGTGATGTACCTTCAAACTCCGGCTCACGTCCCACCTGCCCCTGCTGTTCCCGGTCGGTGTTCGACAATGTCGCCACTCTCCAGTGAGACGTTTGTGATTTGTGGTTTCACCAAAAATGCGAAGATGTATATCTCGCTTTGTAGACGCTTGTCCTCGTTATCAACCCAGTGGCTCTGTGCGGCGTGCCAGCTCCCACCCCTAGCCGATGACCTCTTTCCATCCCCTAAGCAGCACGGAGCCCCTGCGTACCCCAACATGATCGCCAGCTCTACCAAGTAGTTCTCCCACCCGCCTCCGGCGAGCGACAACATCGGCAGCCCTCACCGTTCGCACGACCACTCCGCGTTTTGCATAGTTGTCGTGCGAAAAGTGCGCGATTGGAGTCTACAGACTCCAATCACGTTTGGTTTTCCAACGTTTGCTTCCTAAAGAACAACCTTCCTGATGTTAAAGCACTGAAGTAATCTTTCCCGAATACAATATTTGCTGTGTGCGAGACATGGCTGGACGCCTGTCTTCGGTAGGCAGTTAATGGGCAATTAATCAATCTCGCACAATTCTCTCTATTCCAGCAGGACCGTCCCCTCTTTGGGAAAAGGCGTCCGTCCTCGCCATGCCAAAACACCTACCCTGCCAACGTCTCGATCACCTCACCCCTCCGGGTTTAGAAGCCATCTTTGTCGAGGTATTTTGCAAACAAGAAAGCTTCTCCTGGTGTCTACCTACTGCCGTAAACAATCCCTCCGTAAACAATCGTACGTCCTCCTCCAAGAGAGCCTACAGCGCGTCGACCCCAGCAGGTTCTCTGCGCTGTTCATCTGATCCACTCGATGACATGCTGTAAGACGTACTGGAAACTCCTAACCTCACCCAACTTCATGACGCCCCACTCTACATTTCTCAAAACAGCAACGCTACATTCCTTGACCTCGTCCGCAACCAATAATCCCACTTTATTCTACCGCTGCACAGTGCATTCCAGCCTACCAGGCAGTGATCGCAGTGCTCTCCTCACCAATATCCATTGCTCAGCCCCTAAGCGAGGTCATCAAGCCAAGAAGTTCCAGCAGTTCTACAAAATCGATTCCCCTCATCTCAATCAGCTCATCCACCACGCTCCCTGGTCCATCGTGTTTGATCACCCCTTGGCCGACAAGGCCGACGACCTCTCGCTCAACATATCAGCAATTCAGCACAAATGTGTTCACCTTAAGGATCAACAGGAGGCACGGCAGCCTTCCGTGGACGACAAAGGAGATTGCAGTCTTAATCAGAGGTAAACACTTGCTATTCAAAAAAGCGCCTCTAAATCCCACTCATTTTAACCAAGCACACCAAGCACGTACCGAAGTCAAGCATCTCATCCATAAGCACCCCCACCAACGATTACCTACAGCAACTAGGAGCGAAAGCAACCTGCCAGCCCAAACTCTTGGGCATGTTTTCACTATAAAAAAAGATGTTCCATGCGCCGGTCTTCACACATCATGGCTGGCCTTAATCCAATCTTGACGACATAGCAGAGCTGTTCTCTTAGCACTTTTCTCAGGCTGCAGCATTACTCGACCCTACCGCACCTAATCTTTGTCCCACCCAGCCCACAACGCTGCCAGTCGAGGCCACACCAGCAACCACACTCTCTTCCATAGTCATTCTTCACAGTGAAACCTACGAAGCCCTTGCCTGTGTCAACTCTTCTCAACGCCCTGGACCAGACAGCCTCCACCCCGCATTGCTGAAATCCTGTGCGGGCCGTATCTTCCCCGTCCTCAATCGCCTCTTCAACGATTTTTTCTCCCACAGCTCTGTTCCTAAATCCTGGAAAGTTGCGTCAGTAACGCCTCTCAAAAAGGGACACAATGCCCCCTCATGTCTGACATCCACTCATACCGACCAATCTCCATAACCTCCATCGTTAGCCAAACAATGGAGAGAGTCATTAACAAGCAACTCTTAGCCCACCTTGAGCTATTGAACTTCCTTAGCCCCCACCAATACGGTTTCCGCCCCGGCAGGAGCTGCGAATCGGCCCTTGAAGCTGTAACCCAAGCACTCAGCGCCAGCCTCGACAACCGAACTCCGTGCGAGATCATCCAGTTAGGCTTCAGAAAGGCTTTTAACATCGCAGACCACAGCTTTCTCCTGTCCAAACTTTAACAGATGGGAGTCTCCGGTATGAGTAATAAATATTTACTTTTTCACAGCACTACCTTATTCTTCAAGGGCTCTTTTGTGATTTAACACAAACTGGAAACACTACTAACAGGTAGGGTGTTCACTGAGCTAGGTTATGTGTGCCATTGCGTATCAAAGGGGCTTTGAGAAAACTAATTAAAGAACACTTTGTCCAAGCTCAAGAAAGAAAAAGTCTTGTTCATGACCACTGGCTAACACAACATGATGCCAGCAACTGGTTATTGTTGTTTTCTTCCGGTGACTTCAGAACGAGGTCTACTGGCACGACAATCAGCTGTGGTTGTAGTGCTGATGGGAACAGTTCCGGTATTCAGGAGCTTCAAGTTCCAATTGCCAGAACTGCTCCACGGCTTGCATGCAAATTCTGAGACCACATGTAGAATGCAAGACTTGATCTAAGTCGTCCTCACAGTTTGCAACCTGGTTCGCAGGTTGCAGCTGCATAAGGTTTTTCCTTCTCAAGTGTCTCATAGATGCCGGAACTTACTTAGTATGCGGCAGCGGTATCCCAGAAACTCCCTTTAAGACTAACGACTTGAAAGGGGTTTTCAAGACAGCCCTCCTGAGACAGATGGTGATGAGGAAGAGAGCCACTATTTTTCCCAGATATGCAGAACTGTTGGAACCGCACTTACCCAACCATTTACGCAGTTTGTAATATGACGAGTTGCAGATTATTGTCAAGTGATCACTTGTGGCTGCGACATTCATAATTGCACAAGAGATCATAGGATAGATGCCAGAACACTCATGAGGAATGTTATTCCTCAATGTCTATTTCGCTGGCCACATTACAGCTATAATATGTTTGAGCCTAATTTTAAAAAGAAAAAAACGCTGCCGCCCTTTGGAGCTAATCAAAGCAACGAAGCAAGTTTTGTGAGAGCTTTCCGTAGGAGGAGTATACTCCGACAATATGTTGTCCCGTCCCTCAGCCAAATTCTCCGGTTGTCTCGCTGGTGCCGTAGCTTTGGTAACGCCCTGTAAGCTGCAGAAGGATGCGTTGACCTAGTTCCAGTAACAGTTCACCTCACGTACGAATATGACCAGACAATGCTCATGCCACCCAAGGATGAGGGTCGACAAATTTCCCAGCATACGGTCTCCAATTTTCTTCTTTGTGGCCCAGATGATGAGCTGCCTCTTGAGTTTTCTCACTTTATTCCCCTGGTTACTGGTGGTCTTTGTCCCTGGTGTCCGGCCCTTGCAGTTTGCCTCCACACGTCTGTCACCCTCGTGGTATTCTCTTCGATTCTCCGAGGAACCATCGTATTGGAACAAGAAAGTAACAGCATACAGTGAATGGACGAAGTGAGACACACCTTATACTCAGGGGCGTATCCAGAACTCCGTTTTGGGGGGCGGGGGGGGGGGGGACAGGGGCAGAAAATTTGTATCTCCCAATTTTTCGTGTGCACCCGGGGGTCCACCCATGTCAAATTGCCCTCAGAGAAGGGGGGAGGGGGGGGTCGACCTTTAGAATCCTCGATCATCCGCACCGCTGCGCACCGGGACACCGACGTGCACCCCTTCATCTTCAATCAAGTGCACCCCTTCATCTTCAATCAGGTGCACCGGTGCGCACCGGACGTCCTCGATCAACGAAGCGCATTCTCCCGGTGCGGCTTTTCGCTGCCCCAACGCGCACCGAAAAAATCGACGGTGCACCGGGGTGCAGTCCCATCAGACATTGCGACCAGGAGCGGGAATCGAGGAGATGGCGGGAGTAGCAGACGCGCAGACTATCGAGATGGCAATCTTGCAAAAACGAACACGCCTCGCAGATGCACTAGACGAATTCCTCAGCTGTTCTGACGGCGAGACCATAGAGTAATATACACAAGGTAAAAGAGCGGACACTGCCATAGGGCCCAGCGGCCCAGATAGACCGGTGACAGCTAGCGCTCCAAGCAGGCGGCATTAAGCATAATCTGGTTCCGGTTCCGGTCAAGTTAGTTTCGGTTTCGGTTTGGGCATTTCTGCTCCGGTTCTCCGGTACCCTTCTACTTCTCTTTTTTTCCTCTCTTTCCTCCCTGCCTCCCTCCTCGCTAGGCTCTCGGGAGCTACTCGACTCCCGGAGCCGCTTCTTTTTTTTTAACGTTGACGTAGTTTTATTTTTACTTTTACGACAGAATGTGTGCAAAATGTGTGAGACAAAATTACTACTTCACAAAATAGAGGTGTATATCTTGTTTGTTTGCTTTTTCTACTGTTAAACATTGAAGTTACACAATCTCCACATTGACTCCTGACTGGTGGAGCATTTTGGGGTCAACAAGAGAAAGTGATTCGAAAACATTTTATTGGACCACATTCGTATATACATGATTTACTTCCGGCGCTCTGTATGTTTAATAAGAAAAGATACAAAAATAAAATGAGTATGAAGGACTTAGGCATATCGTACACTTTGTAATAGATTTTTAGTGGAACCAAGTTAACAAAAACTTTCCACAGGGAACATGCCGAAGTGATCCATTCGCTTTCACGACGACTCGGCCACAGGAAGCAAGTGCAGAAATAAATAAGACATCGCTATCATTACCAGTTATAAGCGTATAATAAGAAAGCAAAGCATACAGTGGAGAGTACAAATTCCAAATTCCCGGCTAATATAAAACACACGAATTGGCATAGCCTGAAACACACTGTGGGAGAGCCATTACCAAACAATGAAAACTCTATTCAGAATCTGACAAGGTTCAACGCCCCTAAACATTCCCCGAAATACATTTGATCAGAAAGGAAGTATGGCGTAAAAAAAGCGTCTAAAAACCTATAGACAGTGGATACAAAAGTGGATGCATTTTCTTTCGAATCTATAGCCTCTTACATTATGTTTTATTGACATTTTGTAGAAAAGTGGATAAATACTTTTGCAAGGGGGCCGTGATACATATTTGTTGGAAATAACTGAAATAAATGTTTGGAGTGCAATGTGCACCGCTCAATTAGTAAGCACGTTCTGTTTTTGATTTGACAACCGCCTCCATTAATACACTATTAGAACTTAAACTTGTCTAGTTGCTTACCAGCAACTGGAGAGTACAACCAGACTTTGCCCAAGTTCTGGTTAAAAATTCGAACGAGCTAACACAAGCGTATTCTGTAAAACATTTTTAAAAACCATCTGTGGCACTCTGAGCGAAGTTAAGCTACCCAGTCCTGAAAGTGTGTGATACAAGGCAGCACACACTCCTCGAACATGCGCCACACTCTCTATTACGGCAAGAAAGTGATTTTCTAGTTTCTGCATGAAATTAAATGCAACCTGTGATAGTAATACTAGGTTTGCGAAGAGTTTTCAAGGCACATGGCATGCTTTCAGCACAAGAAAGTACTGGTGAGGCCTGTTCAAGTTGTCAGACTCATCCCTCAGCAGCTGAGAACAGCCACAACTGTGGGTTGTCTGTTCAAGAAATTCTTAATCAAATAGCTCCAACGTAATAAGCGGACGAGTCATCAATTATGTTAGACCTGATGTCTGATGTCAGCTCAGAAATATCCTCTAGTGGCGGGAAGTTATCAATTAGAAGACATTCCACATTGCCCGCGATTGAACTTTCATGGTGCAAAAATATTGGCAACTTCTTGAGGATGTCAGCCTTGTCATCGTCTACGTTTCCACTGTTCGACAGCTTGAACAGTTTCTTTATCCGTATGTATTTTAGTCCCGAGGTGAACTGATACACATTTAGGTTTGTTTTGTATCCACAGGAAAACATATAGCTCCAAATATGTTCTCCTGTGGGTCTTGCTGCAGGCGTCGTGTAAGTAAGACCTTAAAGTCATTGCTGTTTGAAATCTCCTCCCAGATCATAAGGAGACTCTTTATAGTAACTTATCACCCTATGATGGTTTGTGGCTACCTCCTACTTTGGAACTTCCATGCGGAAATCCATCAGAGTTCCTGGTGAAGGAAATCGAGTACCTGAGATTCTCCTTTCAGAATGGCATGACGGAACTTCTGCCGTGTCTCCTTGAATTGTGAGCTATCTAGACAATCAAAAAGACTGTCCATCCTATTGCAGAAATAGGCTGTAGCCATGGCTGCCTCAGGAAGCTCCTTGGCATAAACAAGGAATAGGACTGCGAATCCTATCCCTTGTTTATGCCAAGGTATCTGTACGTCACGCTTTACTTTCATGTTACTCAAAGGGTTTTGAAAAATGTGTCTCTCAGTAAGTTTCGGAGCCCATCGCGACCTCATCTCATGGGTAGACTGATAAAGTTCAACAATATGGGACTGTTCAGTGACCTCATTTTCAATGCAAAATTAGTGTGCTTGGAGATTGTTTCTGGTTGTTTTGATGAGGTGCGGAACATCAAAGGTAAGGTAAACGTTGTCAACTTCAAAAATGGCTTATTAACAGACACACCAAATTGGTTGGAAAAGCTTACGTTTGAAGCCCCGTGATCACAGACCACAGCCTTTACTGTGAAACCAACAGTCTTAAGCTCCCGCAACGAGAGGAATGAGGAGACTGCAGATAAAAGAAGACGGTGTTGAGCTGTGCACAGCAGTGTATGCAAGGGGATGAACCCACCTCCTGAAAAGTCCAGAGAGCACAACAACTAAGGCTCTATCAGCAACACCGTTCAACGCCGTCATCTGTAAATCCATAGACAATGTCGGGTGCAGGGTCATAAGTCAAGTTCTTTTACAAAACAAGATCATCGCTAGTCGAGGTTCACACACGATTGCAGCCCGACAGCCCGACGGCAACCACAGAGCGAGAAATTCAAGCCGCTCGGCTCCACAAACTCACGTCGAGCATGCGAGCACTCGGGTGGTAATGCGTCACCTTGTTTGATGGAAAGCCGACCGACCACGCTGCAGCAGAAAGCACAAACGGACGGCACGCACGGCACGGGCGAACGACGCACGAACGAGCAGAGGCCATGCAGAATGATGCTGAGGCGACGGCGTGCAGGCAAGCAGGCGGGCAGGCCCACGGCAGGCAAACGGCAGGCCATGGCGGGCGCCATTCATCACGTGGTTTTTGTGACGTATTAAATTAAATCGATTTAGTCGTTTTAAGTACTTTTCATAATTCTAAAGCATAACAATTTAAGAATAAATACTTCTCAAAGAAAGAGTTCTAACTAATTTTAAGCCAATTACAGAAAAGCGCCACGTAGCGGAGGGCATTAAACGCACTATCTGGGCCGCGAATCGGCTTCAGTGTCCTCCTCGCCACGTTTGCTATATTGCTCTATATGGCGAGACGACGAGCCTCACACCATCGCCGCGACTACCGGCGATCGCTGCGGTGGCAAGGAGCGCCTGAAAGGTACGGAGCACACTTCTACCGGACTTCATCGCCCTGAAACACCGTCATCGTGCCCTGGATCATCTACTCATGCCTGTGACCGGGAGCTTCATCGGCGATTGGTGAAGGAAATCAGCGCCATCTGCACGTGGCTGTGCTTGGGAGCACCGCCGGCAATTGGCAGATAGGACCGGCGTCACCGCGGCACGTCATCACCCCTTGTGCTATAAAGGAGGCACTCTGGGCTTGCGGACGCACAGCAGCAGCGGCAGTACGCTGCACTGAGACTAAACGCCTCATCTCGACATTTCAGTTACGGAGCACACTTCTACCGGACTTCATCGCCCTGAAACACCGTCATCGTGCCCTGGATCATCTACTCATGCCTGTGACCGGGAGCTTCATCGGCGATTGGTGAAGGAAATCAGCGCCATCTGCACGTGGCTGTGCTTGGGAGCACCGCCGGCAATTGGCAGATAGGACCGGCGTCACCGCGGCACGTCATCACCCCTTGTGCTATAAAGGAGGCACTCTGGGCTTGCGGACGCACAGCAGCAGCGGCAGTACGCTGCACTGAGACTAAACGCCTCATCTCGACATTTCAGGTTGGTCTTTCTTCACGTTGTATAAATTTTTTTTCTCTGTGATTCACTGCTGCTGCTGCTGCTGCTGTGTTTTGTTTCGTGGTTTTTGCTGTGTTTCTTGTGTTTATTACGTGATTCTGTTTTACAAACAAAATGGCCGATGATACAGATGTTATATGTCTGGCATGTACTGAAGAAATGTCAGAAAGTGAATTACAGATTAAATGCACTGAGTGTCAATACTCTTATCACTTAGGCAATTGTGCAGGAATTTCCGAAGCGACACTTAAAAAGAATGCAAATATCCGAAAAACATGGCGGTGCCAGACTTGCAGAGCTGCTAAGTCTCGGAGCAGTCAAAGCAGTAGGCAACCTAAAGAACAAGGTGCCGCTTCCGGTACTCAGAGCGACGTGCAAACCAGTGAAGTCAATGTAGCTGTTCTTCTGGTTGGCATGAATGCTAAACTTGACACACTTTTAAACCTTAAGGAAACAGTAGATGGAATGGAAAAGTCACTCCAGCATATGTCAGACAACTATGACGTCATGCTCAAGCGCGTTGGGGAACAGGACGAAGAAATAAAAAGTTTGAAGAAAAGGGTTACAAACTTGGAAAAGACGAACGCGGACATGGAAATCGAACACTTAAAGCAAAAAGTGCACGATCTTGAATGGAGAAATCGCAGGCAAAACCTTGAACTCCATGGGATTCCTGCAAGCGAAAATGAAGATCTTCTGTCTAAAATAAATGAAGTGGCAAAGAACCTGGATGTGCCTGATCTGACATCGGATCAAATTATCGCAGCACACAGACTTCCCTCACGTGCAGACAAGATCCCCGGAGTCATTGTTCGCTTTGTCAGCCAGGCGACACGCGATATGTGGCTAGACCGGCGGTCACGATTAAGAAATGCCCGGAGTAAGACACATATCTTGGAAAACCTAACGCAGCAAGATAAGGCGCTACTGTGGGATGCGAAAGAATGGGCAAAAACAAACAGGTTCCAGTACGCTTGGTATAAAAACGGCAAGATTCTTGTCAGGGAGAAGGACGGAACTCAAGCACATCTAATAAAGACTAAGGATGACTTGCAAAAATTGGAGTAGTTTCGCTTTGGGTATTGCATTTTTTTTAACTTCACTCGCAATGACAGACTTATCTTACTTATTGCCAAATGAGGTTGTTAAACTTTTTAAAGACCAACCAAATGTGCCTTTTTCGTTATTTCATTTAAATGTTCAATCAGTGCGAAATAAGTTTGATGAACTTAGCATCTTTCTGGACAGTTTTACATTTTCTTTTGATATAATAATGCTAACTGAAACATGGTATAACCAGAGTGATGAAGTGGACCAACTAGAGAAGTATGCAGTATTCAATTTAAATCGTAGCAACAAAGTAGGAGGAGGAGTATGTATGTACGTTAAAAAAGACCTTGAATATAATATTGTTAGTGATTTCACAGCGACAACAAATGACTATGAGATTTTAACTTTACAACACGATAAATTTGTATTTTCTGTCGTCTATCGACCGCCATCTGGGAATGTTGCGACCTTCCTTGAATTTCTTGAAGATTTTTTAAAGGTTGTTGGTGAAAATAAATCGTGTCTTTATCTTGG
>JAZHYW010020181.1:0-14455 GCA_037355805.1 Ixodes ricinus | reverse complement strand
CTGGAGTTAAGTATGCCTGTAGCTCCTGGCGAATGATCTGACGAATTAGCTCAGGAAGCTCTGATGGCGTTGCGTTGTTTGTGCACACCTCGGGGAGACGCTCGAATGGACGTTTCATGATGCGTGCACTTTGTAGCTCTTCGTGTCTTTTGCACTCCGTAATGAGCTGTTGGACAGTTGGAGGCGACTTCGGAGCCACGACCGTGAAGAGGTCATGTGACAGCCCTTTAAATAGGTGCCGGATTTTGTCCTCTTCTGTCATGTCATTGTCGACACGTCGGCACAGGCGAAGGACGTCCTCAATGTAGGCAGTAGATGACTCTGTTGTGGACTGGTACCTCTTGGCGAGTTTATCTTTGGCCTGTTGCTTGCGACTTTCCGGCTTTCGAAGATTTCCGCGAAAGCCGTCTGGAATGCCTCCCACGAATTGATCTCGTCTCCGTGGTTATCGAGACCACTGTAGAGCGGTATCTTTTAGAAACAATACGACATTTGCTAGTTTGAAGCTGTCGTCCCACACTGTTATGTTGACTAAAGTCACTGGATCCTGGGAAAGTAACGCCAAGCTCCCCGTGTGGTCGCCATCTTGGTCCATGAAATGAGCAATTTCTCTTTGACCCCTCCGTTCTTGGTGAGCCGATCTAGATTCGCTGGTGACGGGTAGCTTTATGGAGTCGTTTTTGTATACCGAGATTTTGCTAACCACACACCGGCGAAACAAGCGTACACCTTCGTACCACCACCAGATGCTGTGTCGGTGCTTGGAGGCACTGAAAAATAAGTTTACTGTCTTGAAATTACGCCCCGTGCGACGACCGTAATAGACCGATCGCTGTGGTCGGCCTCCCATCAATTGGCCGAACGCTAGGGACTATGTACGTCGGCACGTGCGGACTTATCATCGACTGGACATAAGCAGGAATGAAAGAACTGTCAATCTTGCACGGTGTTCGGCAGTGCTTTCTTTGAGAGCGCAATGATTTCAGCTTCCACCATGCTATTTACGAACACCATCGAGACTTGTTGTTCGCAAGGTAATGACGTCACAAGTGGAACCATAGCAGAGTGCCACTAAGACATCTCGCCGCTAATAGGCTTGAAGACACAATATAATTGTAAGAGATCCATGGAGATGGCCATGATTAATAAGTTGATCGCATACAAAGTGCCAAAGACTCTTATATTGGCGAGGAACGCTTCCAGTACGATGGTGCTCCATGGTGATCTTGGCGCGACTGGTTTAGAACGACCCCCTGGAAGCTTCGAAGATTTAAATGGACCAAGATGGCGATTTCCATGGCAACGTAGACCGATTAGCCAATCGCCTTGCGAGGTTTGGGTCGTCTGTATGTTAGTATCCGTTTGTGTCCGGCTAGCAGGTAGGGAAGGCAATGGCGCTACTTTCCCAGGATCTAGTGACTTTAATGTTGACTGGCCCGATCATAACTTTTCAGCCAGTCGTTGACGTCAGCTTCTGGCGGTCCGCTGAAAACTGGTGGGTCTCGTTGTCGGTTTTTGACGGTCGGAGGGGCGGGTGCGCGTTGTTGGGTGGCGTTCCCGGTCTCGTCGGGCATGGCGGTTTGCGTTGATCGCCCGCTGCGGAGCTCTAGGACAAGAGAGGATGGGGATGGTCCTAACCTCCACCACTTGTGAGGGTGATTATGATATATATATTTGAGGGATGATCTGTAGGAGAACAACAGCGATGGCTGCTACATATATGCCCGGAGAAAACCACAGCTCGTGCAACACAGCTGCGCGGGCTCCTTTTTGTCTTTCGCGACAGTGTCCGTCGTCGTCGTCTTCGTAACAATAAATATATATATATATATATATGGCGGTTTTATTTAAATTCAGGCAACGAGTGGCAGTCGTATTTTTTATTTTGCTTCAAATTTTTATATTTTGTGGAGCATGTTCCTAGAAGAACAATCCTTTTTATTTTCATGTCCTGACATGATTAGTTCCTGAGAAAAAAAATCTCAAAGAAGCGGGAAAGAACTACGAGGTTTTGACGATTGTCGTGTGTGGCGTTTTTGAATCACTCTCAATCTCAAAGTATTCAAAAGAGAACGTCTATATTTTTTAGTGTGATATATAGGCATGTAGGTAAGCCGACATTATAACTGCTATTTATTATTCGTCGCTCCAATTTTTGTAAAAATCCCCAAACATGCCTCCGCGAACAACTGTGACCTAAAATGGGGATTTTATTTTGAGTCGACTATGTTTAGTATCGCTTTTAAAATATTACCACGTGTAGAACCCTTCATTGCCTTCCAAATTAAGCAAAGTTTGTGTTTTTATCATGTACGAGTACTGAGAAATAAATTATGAAACAGAGAGGGTTTTCACTTTTTGTTCAACTTCAGCACGCTGTATAAAAAAAAACCATTTTTAATTTTTTTTTTTTCTCGCGTTGCGTTCTCTTCACACCCTTCTTTTAGCCAGAATACATTCCGTTAATAGTATTTGCCTTGGTTTTGAGTTTCAAGCCTCTAAAAATGCTAAAAAAGAGCAAATGCCGATGGTGGGATTTGACGATTTTCGTGTGTGGCGTTTTTGAACCACTCTCAATGTCAAAGTATTCAAAAGAGAGTTTCGATATTTTTTTATTGTGATATATATGCAAGTCAGTAAAACGACATTCCATCTACTATTTATTATTCGTCGATCCAATCTTTGTAAAAATCCCCAAACATGCCTCCGCGAACAACTGTGACCTAAACTGCGGATTTTTTTGTTAGTCGACTATGTTTAGTTTTGTTTTTAAAATAATACCACGTGTAGAACCTTTCATTGCCTTTCATATTATGTAAAGTTTGTGTCTTAATCACGTACGAGTACTGAGAAATAAATTATGAAACAGAGGAGGTTTTCACTTTTTCGTTCAATTTCAGCACGCTGTAAAAAAAAGTAAAAAAAAAATCTTTTTTAATTTTTTTTTGCGTTGCGTTTTTTACACTTTTCTTTTAGCCAGAATACATTCTGTTAGAGTTATATGCACTAGTTTTGAGTTTTAAGCCTCTAAATGTGCTAAAAAAGAGCAAATGCTGATGGTGGGTTTATGGGTTATAGCTGTATATTTTATTCTTTATTATAATAATCTAAGGGACGTTGAATAAATACTCATATAAAAAACATGAATGTCGTTAGGCGTATAATAACAAGTTTGCAATTCCAAACGTCTAAACACTATAAAATCGCAACTGCCGGGAGCGGGTTTTCAGACAATTTCTGCCGGTGCCATGATTGGAGGGGCCTCAAGCCTAAACCCTATGCGCTACATAATCTATACTACGTTAGAAATATCAAAGTATAATATTTGTAAAACATTAGAGTAAAATACGCTCTCTATTGGAAACCTAGATTTTTAAATGCGAAATTTTATATTTTTAATGCTAAATTCATGTTGATAACAGAACCAAATCATTTTTCAGCATATTTAAAGGCTTAAAACTCAAAACCAGTGCATATACCTCTAACGGAATGTATTCTGGGTAAAATAAGGGTGTAAAAAAACACAAAGCAAAAAACAAAAGAAAAATATTAAAAATGTTTTTTTTATACAGTGTGCTGAAATTGAACGAAAAGTGAAAACCTCCTCTGTTTCATAATTTATTTCTCAGTACTCGTACGTGATTAAGACACAAACTTTACATAATATGAAAGGCAATGAAAGGTTCTACACGTGGTATTATTTTAAAAACAAAACTAAACATAGTCGACTAACAAAAAAATCCGCAGTTTAGGTCACAGTTGTTCGCGGAGGCATGTTTGGGGATTTTTACAAAGATTGGATCGACGAATAATAAATAGTAGATGAAATGTCGTTTTACTGACTTGCATATATATCACAATAAAAAAAATATCGAAACTCTCTTTTGAATACTTTGACATTGAGAGTGGTTCAAAAACGCCACACACGAAAATCGTCAAATCCCACCATCGGCATTTGCTCTTTTTTAGCATTTTTAGAGGCTTGAAACTCAAAACCAAGGCAAATACTATTAACGGAATGTATTCTGGCTAAAAGAAGGGTGTGAAGAGAACGCAACGCGAGAAAAAGAAAAAATTAAAAATGGTTTTTTTTTATACAGCGTGCTGAAGTTGAACAAAAAGTGAAAACCCTCTCTGTTTCATAATTTATTTCTCAATACTCGTACATGATAAAAACACAAACTTTGCTTAATTTGGAAGGCAATGAAGGGTTCTACACGTGGTAATATTTTAAAAGCGATACTAAACATAGTCGACTCAAAATAAAATCCCCATTTTAGGTCACAGTTGTTCGCGGAGGCATGTTTGGGGATTTTTACAAAAATTGGAGCGACGAATAATAAATATCAGTTATAATGTCGGCTTACCTACATGCCTATATATCACACTAAAAAAATATAGACGTTCTCTTTTGAATACTTTGAGATTGAGAGTGATTCAAAAACGCCACACACGACAATCTTCAAAACCTCGTAGTTCTTTCCCGCTTCTTTGAGATTTTTTTTCTCAGGAACTAATCATGTCAGGACATTAGAATAAAAAGGATTGTTCTTCTTGGAACATTCTCCACAAATTATAAAAATTTGAAGCAAAATAAAAAATACGACTGCCACTCGTTGCCTGAATCCAAATGAAACCGCCTATATATATATATATATATATATATATATATATATATATATATATATATATATATATATATATATATAAAGAAAACAGCGTGAAAGGAAGCCAATTTATTTTAGTTCGTCCAAGAAAAAGAACACACGTGCCACGACACTCCACATTTATTTAGTCTAAACCAGTATACACACCTTACTGAATAAAATAATCGGTTACAATTACAATTGCTCTTTGTTAAAAAGCATTAAATTAAATTACTCGATTAATCAAGAAAAAGTAACTGGCCGTTACTTGAAACAGTAACCGTTACTTTTGCGATTGCTTAAAAGTTTCAAAACCACAAATTTTTTTGTCGTTTTGAAAATGGCTTTTTGATACTGGCCATCTTGCGCCGAGAAAGTGAGCGAGAGGAGAAGAGTGGGACGTCAGAACGCCGAGCTATGGCTACAATAACTAGTGGGTAGACCTAAAGCTAACTGCCTTTGCCTCCACTGCACTCGTCGAACGCGTTAGAGCGCGAAACGCTGGCGTCCGGCGTTTGGATCTCGCATTTGAACGCGTTCGACGAGCGCAGTGGAGACAAAGGCATTTAGCTTTAAGATCTACCCACTAGTCGCTCCAATCAGAGCTATAGGCGTTCTGACGTCCTCGCGCGCTCTCACCTGATTCTGCCCCTCGTGTTCTCGGCACATTGGATGAGAGTCGCCGAACTATCAACTACTTATATCCTTAGTTCATCGATTGTGGTAAAGCACAATCCTGACGGAGACTTGCCTCGAGGATTCCTTGGTAGAAAACTTCTACGAATCCAGTACAGGAGCTGTGTCATTCGGCATTCCGAAAGGATCGGTTCTTGGACCATTACCCTTTTATTATAGATTAATGATTTGCCCATGCTATATTTCAACCAAGATCCGACCTTATGCTGTCGACTGTGTGGTGTACCACACGATAACCTCTACCTATGATCATAATATTATTAACAATTGATTTGGGAATTTTGTACGTGATGTGAAACCTGGAAAATTACCTTTAACTTCCGTGAAACCGTTTTTATTACTTTTTCGAGGCGTTCATCACCTTCTGTGTTGAATTATTCATTCGACAGACTATTCCTAGAAAGAGTTTTCGAATATAAAGACCTTGGTCTTCTCTTCACGCCATATTTATCTTGGTCAGAGCACATTGACACGACATGTAACAAATCCCTTAAAAGAATTGGATACCTGCGGCGCACCTTACGTGTGGCACCACTGGATACGAAAAAATTTAACTTGTAAAACTTTAATTCGCCCAATTGTCACTTATGGCTTTTTAATTTGGTTTCCCTACAAACAGTCCAACATAAATAAATTCGAATCACTTCAGAAGAAATGGGCACGTTTTATTTGTTGTTGGTATGACCGAAACTTTTTCTTCTTCCTCTAACCTTCCCGATTTAGGCCTTAAGGCCGGTTCAGACACTTGCGATTTGAGTGCGTTTGACTGCGTTGCGGCGAGAACCGAAAGCGAGTCACCGGCACATCTGTGTTTCGTATGAAGCGGTGGAATCCAATTCAAGGAATCTTTTTGGCACGCGATATAAGAAGCAAGGATGTCCTGGTGTCTCGCTACCGCAACGCGTCAAACGCAGTCAAACGCAACTGTGTGAACCGGGCTTAAGTCCTCTTTCTGAGCGTCGTGATATTGAGCACCTAAAGACATTGCATTTTATGACTAACTGATCCCGTTTCGCCTCTTTAGATAGTTTATCAACCGAACTTCAACGAGGAGCCACCACAATTTAAATGGTTTACTGTTTCATCAACGTACCGACATACTTAAATACAGTTTCTTTCCTCACGCCATTGGACGTTCTAATTTGTTAGGAGGAAACGTCTGGTGACTACAACCTGAAGCATGTCGGTGTGCCGTTGACAGTGGGTCATAGTTATGTCTTGACTGTCTGTAAATAATCCCCACTCCTGCCATATCCCCATTGGGGCTACAGTATGAAAAAATAAATAAATAAACAAATAAATCATACATTAGGAATGGAAGAAAAATAGTAACGATTACAAGTAATTTTATTACTGTAAGCAGTAATCAGATTACTCTTGCGATTATACTTTCTAAGAAATAAAATCGAATTATTACAAAATTATTGCCAAATCTAATCAATTGCAAGTAATTTGATTACTTTTATTGGGTACCCTACAAATCTGATACAAACCAGTGTTGTACTGAAGGTATTCAAATGAACGGCGTTCCTGGAACGAGTTCCTTTTAGGTGGAATGGAGGGACGACGCCGTTCCATCTTGTATCGGTGAAACTGGAAAGGGAATTCGTTGGATTTCCAAGGAAACAACAAAAGGAGTGGCGTTTTTTTTTAATTCAACAGCATTTCTAAGTTGCTACTCAAGATTTTCAGCTATGTGAGTATTTCTTGGCCTCCTAATGCGCAGTAGGTATGCGCGGTAGACCATTTCGGCTCACTGTCTTTGCACCCTATTTCGCCGCGCGTATTCGGAGCGGTAGTACGTACTCCTTCACATTCGCACCCTCTTCGAACGGCCTGACAACCTTGACGTCGTCCTCGAGGTTTTCCTAAAGGTCGCCCTTCAGATCACCCTAGAGGTCGTCCAAGAGGTTGTTCCAGACGTCGTCTTTGACTTTCGACCTTGAGGTTTTTCTAGAGGTCGTCCTTGAGGTCGCCCTAGAGGTCGTCTTGGATCGTCTTTCTTGATGTCGACTTTAATGTTGTCCTAGACGTCGCCCTAGGTGCCGTCCTTGACGTCGTCTAGGACGTCGTCCTAGAGGACGATGTTAATGGCCAATTCGCCTGGGCCCGCATCGCACCGGTGCAGTGCGGTTCGTGGTACACGGAAGGCTAGAGGGGAGAGGGGAGCTTCCTTCTCTCCTTGCCAGCCTTTCGTGTACTGAAGTGGAAAGAGTTTACTGCACTGGACGGGTGCGGTGTGCCCCAGACGAATAGGCCATTAGAAGGACGTCTAGGACGACCTCAAGGACGACACCTAGGGTGATCTCAAGGACGGCAAGGATTTAACAGGGGAGTTTCCGCGCTACTTAGCGGAAAAATTGACGTCACGACCTGTGCCCCAATTCAGTTTCCCGCTAAATTCGGCGTTGTGCAACGATGAATTCTACCGCATTCACAGATTTGTAGAAAACCAACCCTGTGGTTTCTACAAGTTAGCCTCGACCATCAATTTGCTGCCCTGTATTTTGTATTTCTTTTATTTGAGTTTAGTAGACATTTAGGCATTTTGCGAGCGAATGCCTCAGCCTCCGTCAATAGGGATGGGAAAGTGTCGGAGAGATAGTAAAAAAAAAAAAAAACTGGAACAAATGTGGTTGTTGCGACTCGACACGTAGTTCGATGTGGATATTTTACCTTGCTCGCTTTTGTTTTATATGCAAATTATTTAGCACAATATTACATTTAAATGCGCAAGGTAACGTTAAAGTAACGACCGATTCCAGTTTTATAAATGTAACGCGAACGCGTTTCTCTCGAACCACTGGAACTTGTAACAAGAACTTTTGTCCAAGATTGAGAAGGAACGAGGAACGAGCTTCCGTTCCTGTTTTGGAGGAACGTGTGCAACACTGGTGGTATAAAGTCTGAATTCGCTGCGACGGGTGGTCACTTTTTTCGCCACTTTGACCTTTGTTAAATGATAAATCTGTGCGCGCTGCTAAAAGCAAAATTAAAGGAAGATCCATATGTGGATTTATAAGCCGGAGTCCCATTGCTTATTAGCGGCGAGATGTTTTAGTGGCGCCCTCCTATGGTGTCCTCTCGTGACGTCATCACCTCGCGAACAACAAGTTCGATGGTGTTTGTAATTAGCATAGTGGAAGCTCGAAATCATTCCGCTCTCAAAGCAACACTGCCAACACCCTCAAGATTAAACTTCTCACATTTCTCTTATTTTCGTCGATGGAAAATCCTTTGCTGACGTCATAGTCAGCATTTGGCCAATCGTGGCAGGCCGACCAGAGCGACGCTTTTGATCGCGCACGTCGCCAATACATCACACAAAAGACAGTCTTCATGCAGATTCTAAAGGCCAGTTCAGACACTTGCGTTTGAGTGCGTTTGACTGCGTTGCGGCGAGAACCGAAAGCGAGTCACCGGCACATCTGTGCTTCGTTTGAAGCGTGGAATCCAATGCAAGGAATCATCTTGGCACGCGATATAAGAAGCAGGAATGTCCTGGTGTCTCGCTGCCGCAACGCAGTCAAACACAACTGTGTGAACCGGGCTTAACGCGAGTCACCGCGATATCCGTTCTTCGAATGTCTTGTGGCAATGAGTTCAAGGAGAAAACTTGGGACGCAGCATTCGAACCAGGAACATTGTGATAACTCGTGTTTGCAGAATGAATTTTGGATGATGTATAAGGAGTGTGACCCCGGTAATGTGGAAGACTTTTGCATGACCCTTGTGAAAAACCATACACGTCCGCTTTTGGAAACGCTGACGCTGACCCCTTCACGTTTCTGTTTTGGCTTTCTATTTTGGTGTGCTCTTTTGCTTCCTCTATTTCTTGCTGCCTCGTTTTGGCTCTGTTACGGGGTCAGTGTTAGCGTTTCCCAAAGGGGAACGTGTGTGGCGTTTGCCAAGGGTCATGCTAACGCCTGTAGGAAATCGCGTACCGCCGCCGATTCGCCATTTCCCACGTGGTCCGTCAACAACCCGAATCCAGCCTGGTTCTTTCACGGGAGCGGGATTCCACTCCCCGTTTATTGGGGCATAAAACACAACGCTACAAAACACTCAATCTAACCTACAAATACACGCGACATTACACAAATATTTACAAACACACGTTAAGCCCAAAGCTAAAGACAAAGAGGGACACCAGGCCTCGTGTCCCGCTATTGCCCGAGAGCAGTTGCTTACACTTGCACTATCTTGAGCCCGTCCGAAATCCTAAGAGACTCTTGCCTCCCGGTTACCCGACTATAGACCTTTTGTGTACTCTGTCCCCAGCCACCTAATAGGCATATCCGGTATGGGTGACGAAAAATAATCCAACGTTTCAACCTGCGAATAGTAATAAAATAGAGGGGAGGCAAAAACGAGAATGTGTGACGGTTACGCTTATATCCTAAATGCCTTCTACTGGCGTGGCGTCGGCAAGACAATCTTTTCGCCCATACTGGAAGTGACGACAATTAAAGATGGCGGCGCCCTTGCGGAAAAGGTCTATAGTTCGTTGCAACCTAAGAACGAAAGGGCGAGGGTAAGACGGGCCGGGGAGGAGGAAGCAGACGGAACGCTAAAGAGAGGAAGAGGTTTCCCTCCCTTCTCCAGCGTTCCGTCTGCTTCCTCCTCCCCGGCCCGTCTTACCCTCGCCATCCAGTGGCTAGGAGAGAAAGCGGCACGTCGGGAGCCGAATTCGAGATCCCGATCGACCCCGCGGCGACACGACCATGTGATCGTGTCTGAGGCGAAGGCAACTGCATAGCTGCTCCGCGGCACCTATGCCAGGTTGGTTTGATGGGTGCCTTCGCGAATGCACGGTGCGCCATACGCCTTACCTAAAGATAGACCGATGTATCTTTCTTTTTTTCTTTTGTCGCCTACTTGGACCAGCGCCAGTACTTGGTTCACACTCCGTTTTAGTAGCACAAACCAAAAGGCATACGCGCTCCGTACACCTGCAAGTTCAGACTCGAACCAGCATCCGCATCTGTATTGGCTTCCGCCCTGTGACGTCACCTCTTTTTCGCCTTTGTCCTTCACTACTCTCCTCTCCAAGCGGCGCGCTTCCCTTTCCACCGTTTTGTCCACGGATGGACGCCGTCAGCTTTTGCCTGTCACGTGGGTACTAATGCTAACGCATTAACAAACAAAAAAATTACACCATCTTTCCGAGGGGAACCATGGGGTGATGAGGAGCATCGCGGATCGTAATTAATTTATTCCCTTCTTGACTGATTTCTTTTGGCCGGCCGGATTTGGGCTGCGGCGGACGCGAGCGGCCGAGAAACGCTAGCAGACGACAGCCGCAGAGCTGCGGGGAAAGCCCACCCCACTGGAAAGCCCTGGCGTGGCGCTGCGACCCACGCGCCCAAAACTATCCTCCTTTCACTCCTCCGGGGGAACGCGCGCAGCGCGCTACCGCTGCTTATATTCACACTTGAAGGAGAGGAGACTAGAGGAGGAGAGTTCGCATGCGCGCGCGGTGTGAGTAGAAGCGAACGCACGCGAAGTGCACGCGGCTGGTAGAGAGAGAGAGCGGAGAGAGTAACGCGCAGCTGTTGGAGAGAGGGAAGGAGGAGAGTTGCGCATGCCTAGTGTGAGTGCGGACTACGACGCCGCGGGACATAGACCCGAGCAAGAGATCCTCCGCATCTAAAACGCGGTCATGTTGCAAACTCATTGAGAGCGGTGATCACTAGTCAGGGG
This sequence comes from Ixodes ricinus, assembly GCA_037355805.1. Classification (NCBI taxonomy): domain Eukaryota; kingdom Metazoa; phylum Arthropoda; class Arachnida; order Ixodida; family Ixodidae; genus Ixodes; species Ixodes ricinus. The sequence continues at coordinate 3,410 of JAZHYW010020181.1, read as the reverse complement.
TTGTTCACCAAGCACGATCATCCGCTCAGAGCTTGGATGAGCTGTGCGCAGAGTGTCGAACCGGAACCGAACCGAACCGAAAACCGGAACAGAACCGTTATTTTTAGCCGAACCGGAACTGAACCGAACCGAAATCTTTGCCGCTATCTTGGAACTGAACCGGAACTGAACCGGAAAAAATATAACGGTAACCGGTTCAAAACGGTTCACAGTAAATTTTTTTTAATTACAATATGAGTGTTTGAAAAGTAAAAATTGGCAGCTGCATTTCTATGTAGTGATCAAATTGTCATAAACCGAATTGCAATGTATAATGCAATGTACTACCAAAACACTCGTGGCTTACGAACCAAAGCGGACACTTTTTTGCCAAATGTAGTCTCTTCCAATTTTAATATCATTTGTCTAACTGAAACATGGCTGAACGAGGAAATTTCAAGTGCAGACTATTTTCCACCTTTTTATACCGTTCACCGTCGTGACCGTGACTATGCTTTAACTCGCCAGAAATTCGGAGGCGGTGTATTAATCGCCGTAAATCAGTCAGTTACCTCGCATCGCAGACGTGACCTTGAAACCTACCCAGAATGCGTTTGGATAGAATTGCTTTCAAAAGATGGTTGTAACTACCTTATTGGGAATTATTATTTCCTCCCTATCGGATAATCGTATTTTTAATGAACACTTTGACACATTGGAAAAAGAAATTGACTTTTCAAAGTTCAGGGTGCACATTTATGGTGATTTTAACCTACCTGGTGCCAACTGGCAGTCAGGATTTGTTACTAGTCAAAGTAGTATAACAGCAAGCAAATCGTCTCATCTATTGAATTTTATACATTTTAATGGCCTTAGTCAATTAAACGGGTTTAAAAACAGCGCTGGGAACGTCCTTGATCTTTTTCTTTCAAATGTGCCGATCATCGGCTTAACTCTTGCCGATGTTTCGCTTGTTAAGGTCGACGCTTTTCACCCACCCTTTATTGTTGCTTTCCATAACTCGTTGAAATCTGCAGCTCGCCCAAAGCAGACGTATTACTCTTTCAACACAGGCGATTATTTTGGTCTTTATAGGTTTTTTGAAAATTACGACTGGTCCTCCATTTTAAAGGACGATTCAGTCGACTCAGCGGCGAAGTCGTTTACGACGGTAGTGAGGAATGGAATGGAAAAATTTATTCCAAAACGATCATCGAAACCTAGAAGATATCCTTCGTGGTATTCTAAGGATCTAATATATTACATTAAAAAAAATCGCATTGTCACAAATTGTACAAAAGAAATGGATCGCAAGTGTGGTATGCTAAGTTCAGCATTTATCGGTCTCTTGTTAAAAAGTTGTTTATTCATGACGAGTGTGTGCATTTAAACGCAGTAGAAGATAGTCTTTTCCACAAACCAGATAAGTTTTGGAAATTTGCTAGACAACATACAAAAGGTAGTACACACGGTATCTGTCTAAGAAGAAATTCTGATTATCTGTCTAACCCGAAGGATATCGCTAACTTTTTTGCAAGTCATTTCAGTGGTTGTTTTTCCTCTGATGTTCCTAAAGATAGTGCATTTCTTGGCGATCCTGTATACTCTGATGTTTGTGCAGTAGACAAAGTCACTGTTAGCGAGATCTTGGCGGCTATTAGGAAACTGAAGCCGAAACTAACATCTGGTACAGATTATGTGCCTAACTTTATTGTTAAAGGATGCTCGAATCTTTTTGCGCCTATCCTAGAGCATATATTTAATATTTCATTGAGTAAGGGTATATTTCCATCTGTGTGGAAAGAGTCTATTGTTGTTCCTATTCATAAGACGGGGGATACTTCGCAAGTTGGGAACTATCGCCCTGTATCATTGCTATGTTCTTTTTCAAAGGTATTTGAGATAGTGATGCATACCCGTCTGTCTTTTTATTTCAAGCGACGTATCAGTTCTTTTCAGCACGGTTTTATCAAGGGGCGTTCAGTCGAGACAAACCTCTGTTCCTTCCTTGATTATTCAGTACCTTTTGTTTGTAATCGCGGTCAAGTTGACGTTGTATATTTTGACCTCTCCAAAGCTTTTGATAAGGTGAACCACGCTTTGCTGTTGCACAAATTGTCGCGTAATGGTGTTTCCCCTGTGCTTTTATTATGGCTTGAAAGCTACCTGACTGACCGTCGTTGTGTCGTACGCATTTTAAATAACTTATCTGATCCTTTTTATCCGTCATCGGGAGTACCACAGGGCTCCAATTTGGGTCCACTTTTGTTTTTGATCTTTATCAATGAGATATCTACTTGCGTAGTAAACTCAAACGTGCTGTTATTCGCTGACGACATCAAGCTCTTTTTGAGTATTAGTTTGATCGACGACTGTGACCTTCTTCAGAGTGACGCATTGCATATTTTAAACTGGTGTCGGGAAAATTGTTTAATCATTAATCCAGAAAAAACTAAGGTGATGTCTTTCAGTAAAAAACGTGAAATTATACAGTATTCATACTCAATTGATGATAAGTGCATTTTAAGAGTATCATCGCTTCGTGATCTCGGAGTGTACTTTGACACTAATCTATCTTTTGGCTGCCATGTCGCCCATACTGCCTGTTCTGCATTTAGATTACTTGGAATGATCACTCGATTAACTAGGAAGTTTGCGAACTATGCTTGTTTGCTTCGTTTATTTTGTTCTATTATCAGATCGCGACTAGACTTTGGCTCTGTGGTGTGGAATTCACTGACGCTACGTGATGCAGCTAAAATAGAGTCCGTTCAGAGACGCCTTGTGCGCATAATTTATGACAAATACCTTGGCCGTAGGCATTTTTACAACTATGAACTCCTGCTCGACAAATTTGGCCTACAGTGTCTATCTCTCAGAAGATTATCGCGCGATGTAGCCTTCTTGTATAAAATAGTTCACGGGGACATTGACTCAACACTATTGTTCACAGTGAATTTGAACGTACCGACTCGCTCAAATAGGAGAGCTCTCACTTTTTATCCCCACAATCAACACATGATATCACCAACAACAAGAATGCAGACAAGTGTGAACAATCTTGGGCATGAAAATTTTGATATCTTTAATAGCTATGTTAATCTCAGTAGACAATTAGATGAGATTATTTTCCGTCGCTAAAATGTACTGTCGTGTTTTGTTGCATGCTAGTTTTATCAGTGGAGCATGTTTTACAGCTGTGCAATTTTTTTACTGTGCCACATTGCAGACCTTTGTTGGTTGTTGATTGGCACAAATAAAGGCTTTATGATGATGATGATGATGATGATGATGATAAGAAATTGTGGGTTTTCGTGGCACTTTCGTATTGGCACTACGATTAATCGTGTGTCACGTGGTCACGTGACGTCATGGTTTCAAGACATGCTGTCAAATAATGTCACGTCACGTGGCCCCGTGGCGTAGTCGCA
>JAZHYW010020177.1:0-21883 GCA_037355805.1 Ixodes ricinus | reverse complement strand
TACGTATTGCTGGGGAGGCGTGAGCAGGGAGAACAACTCGCTGAAGTAAACACTTCACGAACGAACTCAGATCCGCATACAGCTTTGATGGATCTGGGTCTTCGCTCTGGAACACTTTGTTAAGCTTGTCAAATTCGTCTACAATGGGGCTTAGGAACTGGACAAACAAAAGTTCTGCTCATCATTGAACATCTCGAAGACAATTTTAGCCAAATAGCAACGCTCAGTTGTCCTTGCAACATCGAAGTGGGTCTTAAGCTCCGTCCACTGGTCAAGTATCGCACGAAGAGCACCTGCAATGCTCAGCCATCGCGTCGCGCACACACCTACCAACTTTTTCGGCAACAAGCCACAGTTAATGGCACTATAAATACTCTTATAAAACTCTTGTCGCTTCGGAGAATGGGAAAACCAGTTAAATGTTTCTCGCACTAGATAATCAATCTGCGTCGGCAGCACGTCCACTGCCTCGTTGCACGCAAGGTGGAGAGAGTGGCAAACACACCTGACCAACACAAGGTTAGAGTTCAACTCCCTCATTCTTGTATACAAGCTGTTGCGCTGCCCGCACATTACACTTGCCCCATCAGTACCGATTCCGGCACAGTCACTGATGGAAAGTTTGCAGCTGTCTAGAAATTCGCTCAAATGGCTGAAAAGCCCGTTAGATGAGGCGTCTAGAATTGGGACTAGCCCCAGGAAAGCAGTACAAAAGGCATTCTTCTCGCGAGAGTAGTACCTCGCAACAACAGCCAGCTCTTTCGTCGAAGAAACGTCCGTACTCTCATCAAGAATAAGGGAAAACTTGCCGCCTCTTACGTCGTCCAAAAGCAGCTCCTTGAAAGTTGGTCCAAGCACCTTGGTGACGAGAGCCGTGCACTTGGTCCTGCCCATGGATAGCGATGACGCAACGAATGAGTTTCTGAAGGTGTCGCTGATCAGAGGAGTAAGGTGGTCCGCGGAGGCCAGTGATCCGTGAACGGCGATATGCGCAGCAAGGCGCAACTCGGCGATCTTGATTTCGCGTGTGTAGCTTGGAGGCCTGGGCAGTGAAGTGACATAGGTCTCCAGTTGGTTTTGTTGAAGAGGCAGCGCTCTGGACAATGCCATGTTGTTTTTCATGTTTTGCCGTTCTTCGGTGTGCCTTGAGGTCCTGCACGTGAGCTCGTAGCTCCGATTGGCAGGCGCTGCAGGAAGCCATATCCCCTGACGAAGAGGGTGCGAGCTAGTCTATAATAAAGAAAAAAGGTTTAATTAAACCCCGGCAAACACATCGCCCCCCCCTCTCCCTTCCCAAACCGGATGATGTTTGATGCATCATAATGTCAATATACCGGGTGTTTGTGAGAAATCCGACTTTTCGCACTGCAAAATAAACTAGACATTGCGGGAGCTCAACCGTCACGTAGCCCAACCTTCGAGCAAGATGCAAGTTTCAGCACCAACCGTTATCTTATTCAAAAGTTATAAGCGATTTTCTGAAAATTTCAATGGGAAAATGGCGGCCGACGGAGCTCTCGAATACATGAAGCTCTATGGCGCCAGAAAACGAAAACGGGCAAAAATGGGCTCTATTTTTCCATTGAAAATTTCAAAAATTCCTTATAACTCTTGAATAAGATAACGGTTGGTGCTGAAACTTTGGCATCTTGCTCGAACGGCTGGAACTACGTTTTGACAGAGTCTGAGCTCTCCGCGATGTCTAGTTTTATTTGGCGGTGCGAACAGCCGGGTTCGGATTTCTCACAAACACCCTATATAACAAAAGACAGTAAGTGTTAAATAATTACAGGCTTATGAGTTAACGTTGCACATACCTTTGAATTCAGGGTCCTTCTCCCATTCCTTCCTGTACGTCCGGCTGTGCTTCGCCTATTTCCCCATGGCGGCTTCGCGAAGTGCGTGGAGTCCGATGACCACCGCATGTTACGATGACACTGATATTTTCCTTCCAGTGCGAACAGAAATGGTGCACTTCCTCATATAGTACAGAGCACAAGGGAAAAAGGAATAGACTGAATACCAACCAGGGATTTCAGCTATATGAACACAAAGAACAAGAGTAGACCGATAGTCCACTCTAAAGTAATATCTACCCGGAGGCAAGAAAAGAATGAGAGGATGAACAATGAACCCTAACCAAGCAGACAAGGTGCAAGCGGGGATAACCAACAAGCCAGTGCAACGAAAGTTGACAAAGGCAAACCAGATGAAATGAAGATACAAACGACCACTTCAAAGACGTATTAATGGGTTCGTCTTCCGGTTTTGTACGTGGTCTGCCAACACGGTTTTGATCTCAAGGCCAATTCTATAGTACTAACTATATTTTCTTTTGTATACGTTTAGTTGACATCCTGGTCTGGTGTTCGGTTCGTTTCGGATCTTTGTGTCCTGTGCCATCTATCTTTACAAATCCGGTTGCGGAACGAACTTTTAGAGGCGCTTAGACAGACACGTGTATTCTTTCCGTCCCCATCATCCTGGATTTTAGAACCAAAATAATGAACACCGCATTTACTGTGTACCATATCCACCAAAAGGCAACTCAAAAGGACGCACAGAGGATATGCTATTGCTAGTATTCCTATCTCCTTTCGTAATCGGTACAGTTTACCTCCCGGATGGTCTTCGCCTCTTCGGTCCGTTCCAAGTCCTTTCTGTTATCTGGTATCTACAGACTTGGTTGTGAAATGAACTTTTAGCCGTGTGTAGAGACACGTGTCGTCCCGTTTTTCTCTGTCCCCAGTCTCCAGGAGTTTAGAACATAAATAATGAACACCGTGTTGTGTGCTCTGCAATGGTGCCGAAATGCCCCAGAAATGGCGTCTCCTTGCACGTTCGGCGAACTTCCTGAAACGCTCGTACAAGCGCATGACAACATACCTTCCACTGTATTAATGGGACGCTTACTATCGGGGCATGGTGACCAGAATGACGTCACGGGAAAACTATGCAGAATTAAACACAAAGTATAGGTGCACGCCAATCAACAGACAACCTAAAGAATGCGCAGAACAGGTGCTGTTAAGGCCGCAAGGAATTGCGCCGTCACTTGTTGAGATGGAGGAATAACAGCACACGCTTGCATTCGAACAAGATTCGGAGGTAAACAATTCCACAAGGCGCGCAAAAAGCAGACGAATTTGTTTGCTGTTGCATACTTATCAGGGTTAAGAGACTGAAACGCCAAATGTTCACGTAACTTACTCTAAAAAATACCACATTTGAACCTATAAACCCAAGTGCTTTCAGGCATTTTGGTTCCAGCGCAGGTCAGAAATTGCCCAATGCACAGGTCAGAAATAGCCCAATGCACAGGTCGAAAATAGCGCAATGCACAGGTCAGAAATCGCCCAATACTAGCCAAATAGCCAACTACCATTTTTTCCAGCCAACTGCAAATAAAATTAGCCCACTTTGGCTATTTATAGCCCAACCTGGCAACCCTGGGTGCGTCTTCAGCCAGCTCCCCGCCTCTGCGTTCACAGCGCTTCGCGGCGACAGCTGCTAATTACAAAACTATTAACCCACTTGATCAGCAAATTGTACAGGCACTGTAGGCAAAGGGAGTTTCCCACCGCAGGTTAACACAATTGTTTATACTTCAGTGCTCGTCTCATTTCAAGTGTGGACAGCATACCTCGAAAGAAACCATTTACATTGCCATGTAACACTAACTAATACGAGAAGCATATTTACAGGCTCTAATTGGGCACCGGCTGTTTAAAATAATACGTCACGACGAAGACACACATGTCCACCATTGTACAGGTCCAAGTGCTGATATGAGGCTCCAGTTCAGGACCACATTTTGAGAGTTGAAGCACCCCTGTTTTGGTCACCTCATATGCACAGATGTGTTGGTGAAAACAATTTGTAACAAGTCTCTCAAGCAGTAGGAAAGCATCTTTGAGACATAAGTGTTCCGTACTTGTGCGAACTGGGGGACTTCTCCGGTACCTACTACCAGAATGTCTTCTACCCTGTAGTTTCCGGTGCCTAGAAACACGCTTTTTGCTTCCGAGAGATCCACTTTGCACTCCAAGCTTTGGGCAGCAGTTGGCAAGCTATACTTTGTCAACAGCTCGGGCACACAGCATTCTCGGGCATAGAGGGAACTTGAGAGGGTTCATTTCGTAGCTCTGCAAAAGTTGGTGTCGAGTCGCAATGATTTTGAAAATGGTGATGAAATTTTTTGCTTTTGAAGCCATGGACTTGAAGTACTGGTGTTTCGCCTCGAAACGAAGACACCAGTACTGGCGCAGAGGTCCAAGGGCCGCAGTCAGTCTTGCGTAGTGCATCTTTGGAAAAACTTTGGCTGTAGGGTATATTGCCGTGAATGCTTCGACAAAGTCTTTTACTAGAACTTCAAGGTATGTGACCCAGTCCTCAGGAATCTTTTCAGACACCACGAGAGTGACAATGTTGTGCAGCTGGAAGAGCACACTCCAGTGCTTGTTTTCTTCCTGGACAGATGTACTGAATATCAGGGGAAACAGCCTGAACAAGCACCATTTTTGGGCCGCTGTGCCTTTAAGGCTTGCCCCCCTTGCCCTTTGAAGGAATGCTGCTGTCAGTTGTTCCGGACGGTTGTTCCTGTCATTGTAACCATAGGGAAAGGTTTCGACCCTCTTAAGATCCTCTGGGGTCAGTGCTCCTTCGTCAATCAGACCTTTGGTGACGTGCCTTATGATATGAGCAAATGCACCCTCAAAGATGTCGTGCATCATGTCGGGGGCCGTTTGTGTAGTGACATAAAAACAAGCCAATTGCGCCATCGGAGATGGGCTCACAACGCCATGCAGCTTGCGACCTTCTTGCGTGTTTGCTTCGGCTGCGGCTAGGTGACTGCTGTGGTCAGCCCACGTCCTGATCTGGCACTGCTCTTCACTTGTCACTGCAGGGAGGTTGGCAGTTGTTGCCGTGCAGCAGCGACATACATGACCCTGAGGGAAGCTTGCCGAAAACCCTCCCAACTTGTGTTGGGACAGGTTGTCGCCAGAGACTGCCACCACAAGAACCTTCATGGTTTCTGGGACGCCATCTACCGTGACAGTAAGGCCTTGGCAGCCGAGTTTCTCCAACTCATCGAGGACTGGTTTCAAGATGGCAGAAAGCCCGTGCTTTACTAAGTCTTTGAATTTTGCCAGAGCTGCCAAGTAGACGGACCCCAACTTGGACCTGTTGCGAGGGTGTATATTCAACAATGTGAAGTGCACTGTTGTGAGCTTGTGGACTCCACGTATGCAGCTAAAAGATTCGCTATTTCGACCTCGTCTGAATACAATATCAGAAAGAGTGTCATTACGGACGCGTCTGTGACAACATCTTGTCAACCCCTCGTACACGGTTCCTTCCCTGAAGTCTCTGTAACACTTGAATCCCGAGTCCGTCAAGTTAGGGTTATGTGCGTCAACGAAGAGTCCTAGTTTCGTCTTCAACTGGAGCAGATTGCTCAACACTTTTCCGATCGACACGTATTTAAAAGTGTCCACGTCATCTCCAAGTGCCCTTTCTTCTGAACTCGCGAAGGGAAATGCATTTTTTTGCAAACTGCTGTCGTGCAGTTTTTTGACTTCTCACAGCTGAAAATCTGGTCAACAAAGCTGCTGTGAAGCAGTGATGCCAGGTCTCTGGGCAGTGAATCCAAACTGAATGGCCAGGCCTGCTTAACCTGTTCAGCAAATCGGTCTAATAGAGCCTGCAGCATGAACTTCATGTCCGAAAACACAGTGTCTTCTGCACTGTGCCGCACAGTGCAGAAGACACTGGTTTTCGGACATGAAGTTCATGCTGCAGGCTCCTCCGTCAGCCTAAAAAAAACAACATGCAGACGGTCTCGGTGATGGTAGTAAGGAATTCTTGAAATGTTTGATGCTTGCTAATGGGTGGTGGTTCGTCATGACTTTCCTCTTGTGGAAACAGGTCATCCTGCGACGTCGCTTCGCGCTCCATGGGGCTCTGTGGAGGTTAACTTAGGGAAATGACATTTTTGTGCCTCTCATAAGATGTTTTCCATAAGGCTGGACCTTTCTGTATGACTGGCCGCAATTGTCGATGGCTCAAGTGACTGAGAAGTTCTGCTCACCAACGTGCATGAGGTCAAGATGAGAAACCATCAGGGTGAGTTTTAGATGAAAAAACGTGCAGCGTGGGCAATAGTAGTAAGGAACTACCCTCCATGGTATTACCGTATTTCTACCGAACTGCACTGTTAACACACATCACCACGAATGTAATTTCGACCAGATTATGATGCACGGAGCCACGGAGCGGCACTCCCGAAAATGACAACTCCTCATAGCGCTCGAAGATCTTTACTTCGGGGTGTAAAGGGGACGAAGAGAAGCTACACATGCGCGAGGATACAAGAGCTACACATGCGCGAGACAAGAGCATAAACCCGTTTACATATATTTATCGAAAAACGAATCTCAGCATATATTAATGCTAGTGACGTGTCGCTGACGCACTGCGGGTCCCCTCTTCTTGATAAAATATGCCTCTTGCAGTTCGCGTGCTCTTTGAATTCTGCTTCTACCGAGAATCTTGGTATCGCCGAAGCGTGGCTGGCGTTGGCAGGCCCTACAGTGCGCGGGCAAATGCCACTGTCATTTGTCTTTTTATTTATGTGCGTGCTCTGTGTATGAAATCCCTAACGTGTGGAAAATCTTACGTTGGACAAACGGAAGATGCACGAATGACCGTTTAAGAGAGCACGCACAAATTTAAAGACAAATGGCGGGGCACATTTACCCGCGCACTGTAGATTCATAGATTTGACGAAATAGTGGTATCCGAACGAACTTACGTCCTTTGACCGTACATCTGTCTGCACGTCAAAGCTTTTGACGTACAGTCAGAGACAATCGATGTACAATCAGAATCGCCACCAAGAAATCTTGACGGCATTTCGCGGCGGCCGACTGCCACCAGGAAACCATCAGAAAGCCGAGAAGCGGAGTCTGACTGGAGTTTGACTGTCGGTCAGAGCGACTTGTTGGCCAGTCAGACATGCTTGACGTACAGTCAGGCACAGTCAGCGGTCCACCAGAAAACATTGACTGCCAAACAGGGTTAAATTGATGGATTTTTCATTGGGGTGTGTACTTTCTTTACACATAATTGGCGAATCTCCGGTCGGTAATTTGGGGCAAGGGGGACCAAAGCCCCACTCCAAAGGCTCTGAAGGGAGGGAATGTGGCGAGTTGCAGTAACCGGACCACGTGACGCCTCCGAGTGTAGCTGCGGATTGCGGGTCTAGCGGGCACCTGCTCAATCCATCTTCAACGTGACGCCACGAGCTCGCGCTAGCATAGCAAAGCTCTTGCGAACGATCTAGGAAAATTTCCTAATCACTGAAAAGCGTAGAACAGTATGTTCTGCTGTGGCCTATTCTGGCGATCGGTTGCATATCTCATTTTAGAATGTGCCCTCGCTCATTCCCTGGTGTCTGCCATGGCCGATTTTGTTTTTAATTTTTATATCAAGTAGCATTTTTCTACATTTTTAATATGCGTACGATATCTCTCACCCATATGTTCTTTTCCTGTTAAAAGTCGCAAAGACATCATGCATAGTCATCTTGTGTTAAGGTCTCTTGTCATTCTTACTCTTGACTTTACTGCCCGTGCTTTTTTGCTACTCTACAATACCCTTATTTTTCACATGTTGTACTCTTACTGCCTCCCACATTTTTTTTTAAATTTTCTGCTCAAAACCTTGCAGTTTATAGCTGTTGTTCCTTGAAGTTTTTGCATACAAAAAGAGGTGATTGGCCAAGGACAAATGTAAGTAATGATAAAATAATGTTTTGAAATAAAAAAATGAAATTATTTTGTATTTTTATTGTATGCTTGATATTTTTTCCACGTCACTTTAAAGTATTCTTCATTGAGTTAACTCGGGCCTGGGGCGTAGCCAGGGACCGGGAAGAGGGAGGGATCGAGAATATAAAACTTTACCCCCTCCCCCCCCCCAAAAAAAAAGGAAAACAAAATTTCAGCCGATTCTATAATATACACAAGCATTTTGACGACCCCCCCCCTTCTCTCTGCACCCCAAGTCATGGACGTCCCAGCCACCTCATGGACGTCCCACACCCCCCCCCTCCCCACTCCAAAAAAATTTCTGGCTACGCCACTGATTCGGGCCTGTGCATTCATATGCCTATGAAGTTAGGTTGTTCATTTCATTGTGGGAAAAATTAATAAAGGCCGATCACCTGAGTCCTTGTATTTAAGCTTGGATCCCAGGTAAAAATGCTTCCAGTCCAGGCTGTGTTATGGAACCGGAAATGGACTACGGCTGGAGCTGGAAATCTATTTTACCAGCCGAATTCCAGGCTGTTTCCACCCAGAAATGGACAAATTTTCTTACTGGAAATTTCCACCTGGAACATGCATAATTTCCAACCGGGAATGCTTTTATTTCCACCTGGAACATGCATAATTTCCAACCGGGAATGTTTTCATTTTATCCTGGAACACGTATCATCTCCAGCTGGAACAGCAGCCAAAGTTCACCATGAAAAACATTAATTTATTTGACATTCATTATGATTATCCTTCTATTTGACATTTTCATTGATGTCCTTCCTTCTGCAAGCGTAGCTTCCGCTTCACATCTTGAATCTTGTCGCTCAGGGTTCTTGTTAGGTTTGCAGCAGCGACTGTTGTGTCCTTTTTGTTCAGGTAGCCCCAATGCTCCAGGCACGCTGAGAATGAAAAACATGAGAGTAACTGTAATGCTATCTGCTTTTAAAAGTTATGCATAAAATACTGACCAGAGACTACCTGGACCTTGGCCGGTGTGAGCTGCTTAGCGTTGAGGTCCCCTGGCAGCAACCTCCCGCACACCCTTCGCTGAGCCAGTGTTTCTGTACCCCAAATGGCTTGGGCGGCTTCCCGCACAGCAATTGTGCCCGTTTTGTTTTTAAATATTTTTGATGCGTTCTCTGCGTCGATAAAGTTGTTGTTGCAGAGGTGAAACTGGGGAAAAAGTAGACATAAGGTAAACGATGTAAATAAAGGAATGTACCGTTTTTGTTTGCCGTAACTTCAAACGTCGCAAGTGACACCACACAAAAAATCACAATAAACCATTTGTGTACATCTTTTTTAGGTCACTTACATTGAAAATAGTTACGCAACTCTTTGAGAACTGTACTTACGCGTCCATCAGCAGTCGGTGTGAAGTTGAGCACTTCCTCTGTGGGAGGCTGGGCATCTGGTGCAACTGGGGGCTCGGCTTCTGGGGCCTGGATTGGTGCGGCTGGGAGCTGGACATCTAATGCTGCCACAACAACTGCACCAGGCTCTCTAACTTTGGAAAAATAATGTCAAAATGCTACACAGAAGGTGTACTGTACAGGTGAAAAAAAGGCCTAATGGAAAACCACAATGAAAAGTTCCAGCGGTGATTGGAAGCTGCACATGATTAGCATTGGCATCAAGAAAATGGACAGCCAATGACGAGGGGGTGTTTTATGAATAGTTACTTAAAAAGCTGTTATGCTTACAATTACAGTCAGCTGCAGCACGATACGGCATTGTACTCTGAAAGCACTTTCCAGAAGCGAGCTTACTTTGATTAAATCGTTCAGTAGGTTTTTTCTGGGCTAGATGGTCCGGTGTGTCACTATGAGTGAAGTGGCTGAAGAACTGGCTATTAGTCCCGGCTAAACGCACCCGGCTCCGGAGCCAGACAGGCTCCAGAGCCAGTCACAATAATGTTTCTCCTGCGGCATCTATGCACTGGTGACGTGTTGAAGCACATGAGTAGGACATGGAAGGACCAGTGTTTAAAAGTGCTAAAGTGTTTTTTTAATATGTGGAGTACTGTGGAAATAAAAATTAAGTTGCGGTTACTTTTTTACTCTGCCTCATAACTAAACTAGCAGTCAGAAATCTGTGTCCGCTTCAACACAGGGTCTTTCAGCACGCGCTGCAATTTTTTCATAGGTCTGCCTTTCAAATAAGCTGCAGTTTACTATCATAACAGTCACCCAAGTTCCTACCTGCAGTCTCACAGGCACCACTTGGTGCCTCACCAGCCAAAGTGAGGCACACCAGCCCGGATTGGCCAGAGGGCCAATTCAGGCTGATTCCCACTCTGACAGATGGAACATGAAGCACTGTGCGTGCTCGATGATCCACCAAACCTGTTCTGTCAAACCAACAAGATCGGACAAAATAGGTGTACATCTGCAATATTGAGAACTTGGTAGTGCTGTTGAGTCGTTCCTTCACAAGAAGGTACATGCCAGCCTTCTGTGCGCACCCAGGGAAAATACATTGCCATTAATCCTGTAATTTTCACTGCATTTTCTTGCATACATGTACCCCCATGCAAACAAGTGAGGACACATGCTCACTGTAATGATGGACAAATGGTACCGTTGATAGGTACATACTTATAGAGCTACCAAAAAAGGCCAATTTGTAAGGGGCATGAACGGACGCAAAAGTCCATCGCTCATACCAGGTTGGTGTGCTCCGATGTGCTTACTATTCATGCCTGGAAGCTCTTGAACCAGCTTCTGCACTAAAAAGAAAGAACAAAAAGGTCAGTCAGCTATTATCTCATTTATACACACCACATAGAAGCATAGAAATCACCTAACTTACAGTTGCCCAGCTGCTTTTCAACCTTGCTTTCAAGAAAGCGGATATGTGCTCTAAGTGAAACTGAGTGCTCTTGCTCAGGGTTGGGCAGAACTACTCAAAAATGTATTTGGAAATACAAATACTGGGATACATTAAAATAGTAGCTAAAATACTGATACTGAAATATATTTGTAAAAGTGTATCGTGATATGTATCGGAAATACATTACAAATAGAGGCAAAAAGTATTTGGAAATATAAATACAGGAATACATTTTAGGGAGGACAGAAATACAATAAAGAAATACTGATACTGCAATACATTTTTTTTAAAATTTGTTTGAGACGCCAAATGAGATGAAGCTTGAAGTTGGAAGTGTAAGTTTTTCATTTTGAAATTACTTTCCCGTGGGCTTGGCACTTCGCCTTGAAGGTAGTGATTCCGGACGACGAGGGGTCTTCAATGGGATAAAAAAACGTTCCATCAAGGACTGACCGCGGTCCCATCCCTGACATCTTATCTGTCTGACAAGGGATGCGAAAAGACAGAAAAGACCTGTAAATAAATTCTATGACATCCTAAATCCCATCAAAGCATCACCACGCCCCTGTCCAATAAGGACCCCCTGTCAACATGTATCGCATGACGTCACGGTGGAATGAACTGGTATTCTTTATCTGTAGGTGTGGACTTGAACATGAAACTTTACAAGCTGCTGCATGAAAGGGCAATACGTACTTTCGTTGTAGGTTACCTCGTTGAAGATCGTGCAGGCAGTGTCATTTGGAATTTTCAAGAATAGTGGACCACCTGAAGCATCCGGGGCCCGTTTGCCCGAAGCGCTAAAGCCCGGTTCAGACAGGCCCGGATTACGAAACCCGGGCCAGCCCGGGTGCCGGAACCCGTAGTGACGTCAGCGCTCCCTCCGTACGGGCGGTGACGTAATTACGGCTTCCGGCGTCCGGGTCAAGAGTTGAAAAATTTTCAACTTTCTCCTTCCCGGGTCGTGACGTAGGTTTCCGTATTTTCTCCGCGGCCAATCAGCGCGGCGCGCTTCCCTCCTCCGCCCTCCTTGCCACCGGCGTTCACGCGGTTCCGCGTGCGAATGCCTCAGATGCTCCGTGCCTGCTTGCGAGGATGGCTGCGACGGTGAACTTCTTGCCCGTCTCCGACGCGAGGAAAGCTGCTCAAGCTGCAAAGAGTGCCGCTGCCGCGAAGAGGGCTGAAGTTGCCGCTGCGTTTGACGTACCCGAGAATACCTATAAATTAATTCAGCTAGTTCAGCGGTACCCCTGGATCTACGACAGGTATCGTAGCGACCACAAGGAGCAGGACAAGCGAAAGACCTCGATACTGCTTTTAATACTTTATTCACATGGTTTCGGAGACACGGGAGGTGGTTGCAACCCGATGAAACGGCATCTTCAATGCAAATATGAGTGGCCTTTAGAAAGGCCGTTTGTAGAGGCAGGCAGTGGTTGGCTTGCTGGCTGCAAAGAGACCGGAAAGGCAGTGGGATGCATTTAAAAGGTTAAAATGGTCAACGACACCGGTACGCGCTGTAGATGAGAGTTTTTAGGCAGTACTGTACGACCGCTAGCCTAGAACCTTTAACACCCGTCACGCAGTAGTGAAACACGAACGTCTGCTGTTACGATGCTCATCCAGATCGAAACGGGCAGGGGTGGGGATTGAACCCAAGATCCCTGGGTTCTGCAGCGCGAGCTTTCGTGCAGAATTCACTCACAAGCAGCTTGTAAGCACACATCCTAGCTAGCACAAAGGACAAGGAAGCACAACGGGCTTCCGTCATGCATGCACTCAAGGGAGCACAATCGTATGAGCTGCACATGTGCATGCCATTGCTATTTTTTATAGCACAGACGCAGTAAAATCTGACAAGCGTGTGACTGTTACGAAAGCTTCTCTCGTGATCCTGCCGCGTTAAAAATGATATAAACGTGGTTCCACTGCGGGAGCGCACGCTCCACGTGAGTATTCCTGCGAGCGACGCGCGGGCCCACGTGGAACGCCACTTGATATATAACATGAAAATAATCCAAAATAAAAAGCAGCACACCCTACCTGGCTCGTGACATTCGGAAGCACTCGAAGAAGTCCCGGCCGTCGGGGTCTTCGTACATCTGTCTCACGATGGTGGCATACTCGCCGAGCGTTTTCCGAGACTTCAGGAGCTCGCGGACGGCCTTTCGCTTCTTCTTTTTCTTCACGCTCCGCAGGTACTGCTCACACGCAGCCGCGAAAGTAGTCAGCCGACGCCAGTCGATAGTTCTTGCATTTGTGACGTACCTCATTACACAAAGGTTCATAAGTGAGGCAATTCGAGCTTCGTAGTCGGGATCCTGCCGAGACGACGCCATCGCGAAACAAAGCGACGAAAACGAGGCACCAGTGCCGCTCTAGACGGAGCGCGAAGCGTGCCCGGCATCGCCTGCCTCGCCCGCGAAAGCGGCGACGACCAGGGATGTTCCATACCTCGTTGAAGAATTCCCTTTCTTGGGTGCGAAATTCCCTATTTGGGCACTTTTGCCCTACATAAATTTGAAATATCCCTGCACATTTCCCTGCGTCATATTTCTTTTATCAATGATGTATTGTCACTTCACTCGCAGCTGTTTAGGGCTGTGGTTGTGAGGCCGGTGCACATTTGCCCATAAGAGCCGCATGAAAATGTATTTTAACGCAATACCAAGTCCTTAAAATTTTAATGACTGGATGCGAATACACTTCAGAACAAAGAGAACAAACAGCAGACTCAATGCAAAACAAAACAAAAAAATAAACACATGACTGATATGAAGACCAGTAAACGAAAATAGGTCAAACTCATGAAAAAAATAAACACACGACTAGTGCGAGTCTGGAAACAGACTGCGACAAGATATACCTGGCAGTCAAGCTGTGGACACACATAAACACCTTATCTGATGTCTTGAAACGTGTTTAAAGCGATGCTGAACCGAAATCTGGTTTCCACAAAACACGCGGCAAGAGCGTGCAACTGGATGCTACGAACACCAAAACATCACTCATACAGCGATATCTGAAACGGATGGCCGTATTTTTCAAGAAAAGGAAGCGCATTTGACAGGCTTGTTGACGTCATGTTTCTCCGAGAAGGAGAGGGAACGGCCTCGCGTCTTCCCGCCTCGCGGCCTTGGGGAGCGAAGCGAAGAGAGGAGGAAACTGGGTATCTTGACGTCACGCCCCTCGTCGGCCTTGTTCAATCTCGACCTCTTTTCTCAAAATACGGCGTGCATTTGAGATATCGTCTTGCGACTAGTGTTGTAGGGATTGTAGCGTCCCGCCTACAGCTCCTGCATTGTTTTTCTGAAATCCAAATTTCGGTTTACCATCCCTTTAGCCACTCGAGTATTCTCGCGCGTGTGAAGCAGGACGTATTTCGGACGTCACTTTGAAGCTGTTGCAACAAACACCTCGCGCATGAAAACCGGGATCGCGTTACCATTGCTGCATTAAGGGTAACTCGCAAAGAAAAAAAGTGTTTTTTAAACAGCCTAATTGGGACAAGCATGTCACGAAACAAATCTTCCGCGAAAAAACAAATTTTTTCTAGCAATATTTACGCCACAGGACGTAATTTAGTCGGAGTCCCAACCTCTCCGCATTTGAAACTCCCGCTCTTTCGACGCCCGCGGAGTGGCTGGTATACGTCACTCCGTGACGTATAGCAGCTACTCTGTGACGTTTAATAGCAACTTTGTGGCGCGCGATTCAAAACGGGTGAAATAGCCGCAAACTAAAATCAGTCCTGCGCAATAAATATTGCTGTAAAAAATTTTGTTTTTGGCGGAAAAATTGTTTTGTGACATGCTTGTCCTAATTAGGCTGTTTAAAAATACACTTTTTTTTTCTTTGCAGTTACCCTTTAAGGGTGTCGCTGCCCAGCCTATTACGTTTTCGTGTCTTTACGTCTCCCATCCAAGAGAAAATGCGCTCGGCATCCGCGTTTGCGTGTGGAATACAAAGACAAAGTTGCGCAAGCTTCGCGAGATTCTGAAACTGTGGCTCACAGTTGAAGTTTTCGATTCCTTCGATCCTCTTCCACATCACGTCAATGTCCAATTGGCGGAGCGCATCCTTCTGCGTCTGCGATAGCGTGACGGGTAACTGTCTCCATTCGAGTTGA
Source organism: Ixodes ricinus (assembly GCA_037355805.1). Lineage (NCBI taxonomy): Eukaryota > Metazoa > Arthropoda > Arachnida > Ixodida > Ixodidae > Ixodes > Ixodes ricinus. The sequence continues at coordinate 7,102 of JAZHYW010020177.1, read as the reverse complement.
AGATCCTCACCGTTCACCTTGTCTCCGAACCTCTTCGCGAGCTGATTGAGCGAGGGCAACTGCTCTCGGCCTTCATAGGATAGTGCGATGTCTGCACGAAGAAATTCCATCTCCTCATAAGGGGTCTTTGAAAGGCAGTCTTGACTTCAACTGCTCAACTGCAGTGATGTAGAAGCGGAGACACCTCTTTCGGAATTCAATTTTCTGTGCACTGTCCCCTTCAATGCCGGCCAGCTGCTGCTCACATTCCCCTCCAAGGTAAACTTGCTCCAGAGGAAGATACACCCTAGGATCATTTTCGTTGACGTCAGATCCGTTCTTTTGCAGCTCTCTTGCGGTGACGAAGTTCATGAGAAAAGCTTTGATTATTTTTTCACTTTCCGCTTGCAGAGTATGCACCAACACGCTCTCCGATTGAAACAGTGCGTTGAAGACTGCGGCGTTTTTCAAAGAAAACTTAAGGAAGAGGAGGTACGCCTTGTTGTAGGGGTTTTGCAATGCTTCAAGGCAGCGGTCCGCACTGATGAGCTTGTCCTCAACACGTGCAGCAAGGAAAAAGTGTTCCACAGCAACCCACTGCTCAAGCAGCCGGTTCACACAGTTGATCAAGGCTAGCCAACGAGTGTTTGACGGCTTCAGAAGCTTGTGCTTCTCCATCTGGAAAAGCTCTTGAATCTCCTGGAGGATGGCAGATCTCTTTGCACTCCCTGAAACATAGTTTATTATGTTGTGCAGCATTTCTTCCAGGGTTCTTGGCAAGCATGCAGTGGCAGCACTGGCAGCGAGGTGTGCAGAGTGGCAAATGCACCGGATAACGATCAGGTTTTCGTTGACTTCCATTAGGCGTGTCATGACGGAGTTGTGTCTTCCTACCATAACGCTCGCGTTGTCACAGGCAAGTCCGATTATATTTTTCAGAGAGATTCCTTTCGCTTCTAAGCATTCTCTAAGCGAAGAGAACACGTTCTCTGCCGTCCCGTCGGCTGCGTTGATCTGCACAAGTTCCAGCAATTCTGTCTTCACCTTTCCAGATGATGGGTCAACGTACCGTGCCAAAACACAAAGTTGCTTCTGGCTGCTGACGTCGGTGCTTTCATCTATTAAGATAGAGAAGGTCGTCTCTCGCAGGGTTCGCGCCAGCTCTTCGGTCTCGACACGCGCGAGAATATTCTTGACAATGTTGGTACACTTTTTCTTCCCAGTGTCACTTTATCCAGTATCTTCGATTCTGAAATGTCCTTTAACAGCGGAATTAGATGGTCCACTGTTTCGAATGCAACGTTATGCGCTGCAAAAAAGGCTGCCATTTTGACCTCTGCGATCTTCACGGGATCGTTCTCAGCGTAGACCTTATGGAAAAGCTTAGTTACCGACGTGGTAGCATTGAAGGTTTTTACAGCTGCTTCATGCTTTGCCGTTCTGCTGTGCTTGTGGAGGTCACTTTTCCCGCACTTGACGATCACACCGCAGGCTTTGCACTTGGCTTCAGTAGTGGTGTGTTCCTCTAGCCATCCCTTGAACTCTGGCAAGCTCAACCACTCGGAGCGAAATGACTTGACGTAACTTTTCCTTCTTGATCTTGTCCGTTTTGGATCGGACGGTCCGGCGCTGTATATCCGATTCCATGGTCAGCACTCGTGAAAGCCAGACCACAGGAAGCAACGAGCAACGCAACGAGTAACGAAACGAAAGTGTTTGCCTTTGCCGGGAATACCACCCATAGTTGCCGGTACTCAAATAGAACACCACCATTGCCAGCCGTAGTGGGGTGTGCTTTGCCTTGACCATGTCAACATGAACGGAAGTGTACCACAAGAATTTACTTTTTTCAATATTTCTTGCTTTTTAACGGTTTTTCCCAAATTCCCTCCCCAATTACTGAAATTCCCTGCAATCTTGTGAAGATTCCCTTTTCCCTTTTCGCCTAAATCAAGGCCGAAAATTCCCTGAAAAAGGAAAAATTCCCTGCATGGAACATTACTGGCGACAACTCCGCTTGACGACAGCCGTTGATTGGTTGCCTGTGGAGCTGCCGTGACGTCAGCTCCCGCATACGAGGGCCCGTGGTCGCGCGCCCGGCGCGCCGTTCAAAACAAACCGTGGCGCCAGCTCCCGTAAACGGACGCGGGAAGTGATTACGTCACTAGTGGTTCTGGCACCTGGGCTGGCCCGGGTTCCGTCATTCCAGGCCTGTTTGAACTGCGCTTAACCGCTGCTAAAGTTAGCCGTAGCATCTAGGAGAGGGATTCTTAAATCACATGACTGGCTCGGTAGGGATTCGGGGAAACATGGCGGTGCCCCGTTGAGTGAGCGCCGCTTGCTTTGGAACTAATATGTCTTTGTAGCTGCAATATCGGGCGCTAGTCAGCAACGAATGGTGCAGGAGGCTTTCGCTTTGCCTTACCTCATTTAAATCGCAAAGCGTGAGCAATGACCTCGCCGCGTTTTTTGATAGTCTTTTGATACTGGCCATTTCTAAGCCTAAATAAACGCGGGGTTACGACTCAGTCAAGGGTTGAGGGTTACGACTCCGCTGGGCAGAAGCTCTGCTGGGGTTGAATGAGGCGAGGGTTTGCGAGATTCAACGTATGTACAGTCATTCGTGGTTTAAAAGTCGGTTGTGTTAGCAGACGACACGTTTGAAGACATTTTTACGCGTAATTTCGGCACTACTTAAGAACCGCTGTTACCACGTGAGACTTGCCGGACATTGAAGGATTAACGAAAAAAGAGTCATAGTACAGGCTAGTTGGTAGAAGTCAACCATTTCGTCGTTTACTCCTGAGACTGGGTTTTTTTTAGAAGACATGTAACAGAAAAACAGACAGACAGGTCTCAATGAGACCTGTCTGTTTTTCTGTTACTTTGCTCTTCTAAAAAAAACCCCAGTCTCAGGGTAAACGACGAAATGATCGAAGGATTGCTGTGCTTAATTAAAGTTGCTTTTCATGATGGAAAGTTACTTTGTTTTTTCAGTGAACGGCGATAATAAGCTGAAAAGCTTTGAGGGCAATTCTTCTTTTTCGCCGTCTAAAAATAACAATTTTTTTTGTTTATGTATGTTTTTTAGAGAACAGTATGATGGTAGCTTCATAAGTTAATGTATAGGGTGTCACAAAGAAAATTTACATGGTCTTTTTTACCACAAAATAAACTAGGCATCGCCGAACGCTCATTCTCCACCAAAAAGTAGAGCTGGAGGTCACAACCAGGTGCCAAAGTTTCAGACCGATCCGATAACTTAATCAAAAGTTATAAGTGATTTTCTGAAAATTTCAATGGGAAAATGGAGCCCATTTTTGGCCGGTTTTCGGTTTCTGGTGCCATAGAGCCCCATGTGTTTGAAAACTCCGTTGGCCGCCATTTTCCCATTGAAATTTTCAGAAAATCACTTATAACTTTGGATTAAGTTATCGGATCGGGCTGAAACTTTGGCATCTGGTTGTGACTTCTAGCGTCTACCTTTGGGCGGAGAATGAGCGTTCGGCGATGCCTAGTTTATTTTTGCGGTAAAAAAGACCGTGTTAATTTTACTTTGTGACACCCTGTACTTGTATGTTAAAAAAAGCAACAACACCCGGACAACGCAAAGACATTCTATGCACATCCTCAGGATGTCCAAGCCGGGATGATTGGACATCCTCAGGTAGTCCCCAACTCATCCTCAAGCAGTCCAAACAGGATCCATTTGTCCATCCATTGCACATCCTCCGTATGTCCTGGGGAGGCCCGGACATTTTTCGTTCATTCTCAGGACATTCGTGTAGTAATGTGTAAAAGAGAAAGATGCGTCACATCACCTCACGCGAGATCACTGATTGGGTAGCAGTTGCCATTGTTGTAAAATCAATAAAAGGCGAGCGATCCGGCCGATCGCTCGAGGACACGCTGAGATCGCGACCCGAACGAACGTGTTGCTGGCTTCGTCCTGCGGGATCTGATGTCGTCGGAGGAATCGCCGCTCCGAAATGACCGGCCGTTTCCCGGAACCCACACGGCAGCCCGGTGAGTCGGACCTCACGCATCCAGCGATGTCCCGGCGAACCGGCCTTTAGGTCAACGGCACCTCATCACCCTGCAGACTAGTTGGCCAGCGCGCGGTCTTACAATACTACATTTTATGGCGACGAGGATTGTTCAGGGTTCGTGGTCTAACGGTCCTCCGCGTCTGCCGCTCTCCGCTGTCAATTCGGGCTTCGTTTTCCTACAGCCAACCCTCGTTTGGAACGTTAGGGTAGTCATCGGCTTGGGCACCCGGTAGCTATCCCGGCTCCCTACGTTGGTTTATTGTAGCGGTTTCAAGCCCCGAGTTCTTTGCTTTCATTTCGTTTTTCACCGTCTTTTCTGTTTCGCGGCTTGCCGGCAGAATTCCTCCTTTGACCTAAACACCGCGTAAGGGTGTGCGACTGCTAAGTGCTCTGTGTACTGCATTCACTGTATGTAGCCGTTGGCTACGAGCATCTTTTGAGTCGCTCACCTATTTTCACAACTTACACTTTAAAGTCGTTATGGCACTTAGCTGCCACAGTTTGTATGTGAGCTTCGATTGCGGTCCTCGCACCTTGTCGACTCGCTTATCGTGACTGTGCGACTCAAGCTACGCAATTTTTGTTCTTGGTTTGCGGTGCGCTGCTTGGTTCTGTTTTGTAAACTAGCTGTAAGAGTCCGCGCTCTTTCATTCACAGTTGAGCGTATACGTTTGCTTTAGGATACATCCTTTTGCAACACAGACATCATGAATACTGAACAACGGCAGATAACGGTCGTTCAGTCCGCGGCGTTGCCACCGCCACCGCCGTTTCTCGCAGTTCCGGGACCGCCACCACAGGCCTGGCCTGCATGGAAGGAGACATTCATGTCATTCCTAGGTGCGGCGGGCCTCGAGGCTGTTGACCCGAAGAGGAAGAAACAGATCCTTTTTTCGTTGCTGGGAATTGAAGGGCAGCGAATAGTGTCCGCATTTGGATTCACTAACCTTCCGCACTCGGAACTTCTTGACGAGTTCGAGACCCTTTTAGCGGCCGTAGAGAGCCATTTTTTTTCCGGATCCCTAGCGCTCGAGCGTAAGAAGCTCCGCTCCGTCTTCGCGTTCAGCAGCCGGGAGAGAGTGTTACAGAATTCTGAGCGGCGTTACGCCATCAGCACGCGCTTTGTGCGTTTGAAGACGGGTCCGGGAACACGCGACTTTGTGATCTTTTTCTTGATGGTTTGATCTCGCGCCGTGTTCAGGATCGCATTCTTAGAGACTGCGTAGGTCGCCAGGTACCGACGCTCGAGCGCGCGATACAGCTCGCGCTGCAGTTTGAGCAGCTGGCACGCACAGCCACGGCCGGACTGGAAGCGCGCGCCTCTCTTTCTCTTCTTACGGCCTTTGCAATTGGGGCAATCGCCACCTCCCGCCGCAATTCGCGGGGGCGCTGTCACCTCTCACCCTGGGCTAGAGTGCCTTCATACACACGCTCGCCTTTGCTTGAGTGGTGACATCTCAGCCATTTTTACGCCCAATCGTTTTTTTATGCATTTGAAGCACGCGCAATCCGGTGTCAATCAGCTCGAGCGCGTGGCTTTGGCTAATGCAGAGACGCCATTTTAGCGCCCAAGTCACGCACCGAGTGCGCGAGGGCGTCACGCGCTGAACATTCAGTGCAACAATGCATGTCTTCACCCTGAGACAGACAGACATGTAGGCACCCTAACCCCTGGGCTACCCTTTGCCGTTTGTACAGAGCGCGTCTGACAGTGTATCTCAGCGCTGTCGCAACTTGCGGCTGAGATTTTTATAGCCTTTGACACCTGATCCTCACGTTTAGACCCTCAGCCACTATCTGATGCGCTTCTGATGAGCCCAAAACGGTGAATATTTGACGCACATCTCCGAGAGATTCGGGAGTAAAAAGTAGTAAGTAGAGACAGCGAATGCAATTGCGGAAAAACTATACTCGTCTTTACCTCCAGGACTTCTGTTGCAACCCAGAACAGGAGGAGACGGACCCCTTCTACGTGGAGGAACTTTAAATGATAAATAATTCGTTCACTCTCGTGAAATGTAAGCAGAGCTCAATCTATCTATTGCCGTGGTCTGCATCATCATTTCATAGGCCACGCATGAAGTCGGTCAGCTGCTTCTAGACGAGAGTGTAGTAGTTTGTACAATTTTCGCACAGTGCATATCACAGCCCAAAGTGCGTCCTCGAGGGCTTGTGCACATATCCAGCTGATTTTTCGTTTCTGTCCGTGACCGTTTTTGGCACGGTTAATCAGAAGTATTCTGAGGAACTTGTTGCAAGTTAAACCAGCCAAGCACTTTGAGTGACTGCTGTCAATGCCCCTCTGGGCAACTTATTTTGGCGCGTCTTCAAGATAGGTGCAATGAGTGGTTTGCATAACTTTGTGCACATTTGTACGCGGAAGGTGCTTAACAGCCTATAAAAAAAGCAACAAATAGTGTCCAGAAGTGCGAGGAACCTAGGATTTTGATAATGAAGTCCGATTTTATCCTGGCCTTGCAATAAGACGAACAGAGGATCACCTCTGTTACTCGTAGTCAACAGCATAACACAGGCGTCGCACCCAAACTCTATAATTAGTTCAATAAACCGTTGCCAAAACGAAACTCGAACACCAGCGCAAAGCAGCTCGAAGGGACTCTCCGAGTGGGGTGAGGTGGTTGCGCCCCTGGCGGGAAGCAAGTGAACTCACATACGGAGAAAAAATGCCATTGACTCCCGGGGATTGCAAAGGCCGAAGAGAAAGAGAGCGCGCGCTTCCAGTCCGGCCGCGGCACAGCAGAGCAGTACCATCAGCCACGTCAGGGGAGCCCGTCGCCAGCTGTTCCACTGCACCCGTGCAGTATGTTGCTGGGCCCGAGACCGAACGAGTACAAGCGGCTGCTCGTCATAACGACCAGTCTCCAGCACTCGTCTCGGGAGACGACTGTTTCAGTGAACATGGGGCAAGGTTCCCATCGTGGCCATATGACCACACCCGACCCGCTCCGAGGTCTCAACGGGGCCTCCTGGGACAGCCGACTGCGCCACGCCCGCCGGCGCGGCAGAGTAGCATTCCACATCGAGACCCGCCTCCGTGAGAACGGGGCCGCAAC
>JAZHYW010020174.1:0-18613 GCA_037355805.1 Ixodes ricinus | reverse complement strand
TAGCGGCAACGCCGTTCGGTTACGTATTGCTCATGCGCGCCTTACTTTCGTTCATCCTACGAGGGAGGCGAGGCGGTAACTTCGCGCCTCGGCCACGTGGAGGCAGCGCCGCTGGCGCTTAGATGCGCTCTGAAGTAAAAATTCAAGACCCCTACTTCGTTTCACCCATTAGTCGCACTGGCGTCAACCGGGACGCCGCGTGCCTGGGACCAAAATGAGACAGCGTCAAGACGCCGGTACATTCGGTGTTTTGTCATGTTCGTGTGCGCGTTCTATCGTGTCGCCGGACAAACCATGAGCAGGGAAGGCTGACTTGCGCTTTTGATAGTTCTTGACTGGTTCCATATACTTCGTAGCGTCGGCAAGTGTCAGGACTTGAAGCTGAAGCCGAAGTACGGAAGCGATTCCGAATTGAGGCGTTTTTATCACTATTGAATTGTCTAATTAGAAGACCATACGTTTTTTGCACTCATTAAAAAGTTAATTATTTCTGCAAAGTTAGTATGTTTCCTACAATCCATAACGTGCGTCGTGGCTGGTAAATTCTTCCTAGAAAAAGTTTTTTTTTTAACCATCCTATTTTCATTGAGTTTTGAGTTTGCTGAAACACCAGGTATTCTACAAATTGCAAGAACTGGAAGTCAAGCACTCCATAGAAGCCGTCAGACGTTGAGATGTGAAATATTATTTTTTTCGATTTATTTACCGACACCACCACTTCGGCGTTATTGCTTGTCTCAACTTGGGTGCGAAACAACATTAGTTTAGATACCAATTCAACAGCATGAGGAAGATGACATTCTTATTTAGTATGTACGTTTGATATTGAATCAGTTAAGGTTTACGTCAGTTGCTCCATTTGAGTTCTTTCCTAAGATCTGTAAATTCATTATTTACGCTCTGCAAATAAAAGCTGTCAACTTTAGTTGCAGAGGTTAAACGCCGACATTAAGAACAAAGCGGCAATTGGCGGTTTCCTGTGTGGGAGCGGGTAACTGTGACATAAATTGTGATTAAACTGTTATGAACATTTACATGGCTTGATTACAATTGTGGTACCAGCGTGGGTGCGTGGAATCACAAATACGACTCACGTTACGAGTTGTGGCTCAGATGAATTCGGTACTGCTGTGTTTTTGCTTCCTTGTCGGGCAATCGTCCGGTATAGCTGTCTGTTTGGCCACACCGATTTTACACAACCGACATCAGTTTATGGTAAACCGGATAAGCTATCCGGTAAAACAAAATGCACGCAAATGTTTGATGCCAAAGCTGACGATATTAGACTATACTGTGGAGATATTGTGAAACATCCTTCTGAACGAACCACTCGTATCTCTAGGTTTGCCGGAGAAATGCTTTCAACCTGAACAAGACCCACGATGCAGAGCAAATGGTGGACGTTACTTCCTCGATGAGGACGGGCAAAGATGCAAGTTGCACCATGGTTGCTGGGGCGATAATCAGGGATATTACGACGAGGGATGACTGCAGACGCCATTGCGAAGGTAACAATACCAAGCTATTTATAAATAAGCTGTCAAATATGCGTAATTTGCACCGCTACTCTCAAAATTATGGCATGATTATGAAATGTTTAGATTTTATTGCAAAGAAAGTAAGTTTTTTCACAGCTCTTTTGGGCAAAGGGAATTAAAATTCGATGGTTTCACGATACAACGTCACCCAGAAAACTTGCGTTATGAGAGAACATCGACGAGCTGGCTTTGCTTAATAAAAATTGTCGATATACATTTGATAACTCTGAATAATTAACATATAATTTAGTTTTCAAAGTAATTAATTGTTTATTAATACGGATAATTGTGATAATAATAATTAAATAGCGTTAAAATAATCATTGGTACAAATTTGTCATGCAATCAAATATAAATAAATAAATTATTATGATTATTAAATTTTTGTGATTTCATTGCATGCACCCTTACTATTTTCATTAATTTTCAAAGCTCTGCTGAAACGACCCATGGATGAATTGAAGCGAACTCAGAAGTCGTCAGAATTAATTTTCGCGAAACGATGCAGCCTCAAAACACAAGGACCAAGCTGGTCAGAATTTGCGTTCCAATTGGAAGGAGTGAAAAATGAACTTGTGTGCCAGGATTGCTCAATTGTGATTCACAAATCACCGCAAACTAGACATTCATTGCTATGACATCAACGGTGCGAAGAGAGCATTAGTCATGAAGCCGCAATTGAACAGCATGAGGAGGTGACTTTCTTATTCAGGATGTGCATTTCATATTAAATCCGATTAAGGTTTATGCCGATCCAGCGTATCCTTAGATGTAAAATTCATTATTTACGTTCTGTAAACAAAAACGTCAACTTGAGTCGCGAGGTGAAACGCTGATATTAAGAGCAAGCGGTATTGCGGTTTCTATTGTGGGAGCGGGTAACGGTGATATAAATTGTGATTAGTCTATTATGAAATACGTACGGTTTACTGCAAGAGTGGTACCAGCGTGGGTGCGTGGAATCGCTAAATACGAATCACGTTACGAGTTGTGCTCAGATGAATCCGGTACTGCTGTCGTTTTTGCTTCCTTGTCGGGCACTATCCGGTATACTGCCTGTTTGGTCACACCGATTTTGCAACATCCGATCATTGTCTGAGTAAACTGGATAAGCTATCCTAAAACAAAGGCACATAGATGTTTGATGCAACAAGCGACGTTATTAAACTATAGTGGAAGATATTGTGACACGTCTTTCTGAACGAACCGCTCGTATTCTTTAGGTTTGCCGGAGATGCTTTCAACCTGAACAAGACCCACGATGCAGAGCAAATGGTAGACGTCACTTCTACGATAAGGACACTCAGGCTTGCAAGTTGTACCATGGTTGCTGGGGAGCCGATGACGGATATTACGAGGAGGCCGACTGCAAACGCCATTGCGAGGTAAGAATAACCAACCAGAATTGTAAATATGCTGTCAAGTATTCATAATTTTCAGCGCTACTCAAAATTATGGCACGATTATGAAATGCTTCGATTTTTTTACAAAGAAAGGAATTTTAGCACAGCTGTTCTGGTCTGAAGGAATAAGCATTCGACAGTTACACGATTAAGTTTACCAAGTAGTTTGTAGTTGTGTGAGAATATCGACGAGTCGGGTTTGCTTAATAAAAATTATCAACATACATCAGGTGAATCGAAATAATTAATTGAACAAATATAATTAAGGTTAATTGTGTGAATAATAATGAAATGTGTGTTTAAATATAAAATTAATATATAATTCCTGATCGTTCCTTTTCATTCTGTCGAGTAACCAAATATAAATAAATGCATTGATTAATAATTAATTAGTTGATTAATTGTATACTCAAAGCGCAGTAATTAAAATCCAAAACATATTGAAGTGAAGTAGAAAAAGTTATACAATCCTTAAAAACAGTAATTACAATACCAAAAATATTCCTGAAATGAGCGACAGAGCGTAATTAATACTTAATTAACCTGATATTATTAGGCCCATTCCTAGAATTAAAGTTGTGCAAGACTTGGCTGTATCACATACATGGCGCTCATCAAACTTATCGGGACCAGGCAAACAGTATTTTATCTCCAGGAGTGATATCTTGACGGGAGCCGAAGAACTGCTCTATGACGTGTTCAATGGAATAACCCGAGCCGGGGAAGCCGTTCGCTGGAGCGAAGACGAAGCAGAAATATTGCCAGTGGGTAATTCGTACTTATCGCCGCCTCTTCAAACGAAGATGCATATGTCGGTTTAAAAACTGTTAGTGGTTGGGTGATCCCATAAGGAAGCATTTGAGAATTCTACTAACTGAGACAAAAAGATTTGATCGCCTCGTAAGCAAACTTACTCTCGTTGTCCCCGGTCCATCAGCCATTTCGGTCCTGAGGAAGCGGCCTCCCCGCTCAGGCAGTTCCTCAGAGTGCTACGTCATGAGCAGTTTCTCGGTCGCCCAGGATAGCGCTACCATGAGACAAAACGCCATTCGCGGGTTCGGGAAAAGTTCTGTGGGTACTGTACATTTTATTTCTAAAATGCTGTACAACGCTGAGCGAAGCAATATTTCAAAAAAAGATAAAAAAAATAATCTTCGAGGTTTGCAGAGAAAACGTTTCATATAAAACAAAAAGTTCGCGCCTTTTTTATGTGGTTTGATAGGGCAAAACTAAATGTTGTTTCTAATTTCATCTGAATTTTTTTTTTGTCGTGTTTCATGCCATTGCTTACAAGGACAGTAGTAGTTTTTGAGTGGGAGGTTGTCATCTAAAATACAACTTGGTGACGTGAATACGATAATCGGACCAAGGAACCGATGAGAGCTCTATATATTTGAGGTCCAGGGGAGTTTCTTTTCTCATCTATCATATCATGTTTTAAAGGCCGGAAAGGAGGAAACTCACCTCAATTCCTCTTTTTATTTGACTAAAGCGGAAGACCCTCCGCCTTTCTGCGGGTGAAGCTCAGAGAATTGATCTTGTGGGGAGAGGAAGAGAGGAGGGTGCGAGAGGAAATGGAGAGAAGAAAACTGGGAACCGACTTTCTTCCTGGTAGAAAATAATTGTGCAAATCGGCCATCAGCTAAATAAAAATGAAAAAAAGAAAAACAACGTCGGCATGAAAGACAGGAAAGCGCAAATTTACATATGGTAGTATACTGATTATAATTATAAATCGATGTTTTTGAGTCCTTCTTTTGTACAAATTCAGAGGCTGTTATTGGAACTGAATTTCTTTACATTAAATTAGTGCTTTTCTAGTTTTACTTTCCTTAAGCTCCTAATTAATAAAAGATCAGGTTTTGATTACACTCAATTGGCGACTTTGGTTAAATGGACGACATCGCCGGGCTAGAACAAAGAGCTATCATGGCAGGTTCCCTCAACAGCTTTCTCGAGCTAATAAGATTTTTACAGCGCGTTGTGTTAAAGAGGAACCGTGAAAGTAGGTTATAACACGTATTAAATATTACCACTGCCCGATTTTTCAAACTAATACATAATTTAAAATACGGGGATATAGCGATCATGTACCCGTAACTTTAATGCTTAAAAATCAGCAGAACCCATCCTTTGGGAATGATTATCTACGTTAATGCGAATAGCATCAAACGGTGCGGAGTTATGCGCGTTCGTCAGGTGGCCGGCACACTCTAGATACGCCAGCCCACTCTTGAGGCGATTCTAAATTTGTTGACACTTTCACAGCCCTGCGCACGATCTCCGCAGCCCAGCACGTGCGTTTGTGTCACTTAGGAAGGCGAGCAAAGCACGCGCCATACGCACAAACACTCAAAATGGTACCGACCAGACTTTCTGGCGTCTCAGCTAGTCTCAACCAACGGTACTCTAAACGGTTGTTTATATCTTTGCCATAGGACGCGCTTTACAGCGCTGTCACAGCTACCGGTGCGCGCGTGTTCCATGCACGAGGGCTCATTCCGCTCTCGTGGCTGAGCACGGCCGCCACATCACCCTCTCCCGAGCGCGGGAGAGGGTGAGCTAGCGGCCGTGCTCAGCCTCACGAGAGCGGAATGAGCCCTCGTGCATGGAACGCGCGCGCACCGGTAGCTGTGACAGCGCTGTAAAGCGCGTCCCATGGTAAAGATATAAACAACCGTTTAGAGTGCGTTGAATGACCGCCTTCATAGCTCTGTGGTTAGCGCGTCTGCCTGCTGATCAAAGGGTCAACGGTTCGAATCCCAGCCGGCGCCGGTCTTTTTTATTTATTTATCGACCCGCGGCGTAAGAGGTTAGATAGCCAGATAGATAGATACATAGACGAAAAGTGCGTGAAGTATCCAAAGAATGCTATTCGCATTAAAAGCCACCTGCCTCAAATTGGTACATACACTAATTATTGCATTTGTGGGTCCTAGTGAGCTGTACGTTTGGCGTATCGGAACCGCGAGGGTGCGTCAAAGTTACAGGTTCGTAGCACACTGCATCGTGTTTGTGTATGGTCGGTGTTCAATCCTGCTGTCACGCTGACATCGGTGTCCGCGTCGCCAAACGTTTTATTTTGTTTTAGCGAAAGTTCGCCTCCTTCAAGGCTCAGTTGTTTTAGTCATTTCCTCCCTCGTCGTGCGTCATTGGTGCCAGACGACGAGGCAAGAAATATCTAAAACTACTAAACCAGAATGTGAAAAAAATAACAGAGGGTTTAATTGACACAAAATTCATTAGGAAAGTGGTGTTCAGTGTAATGTCATTAGAATATTTATATTGTACAATTTTTGCTTCCACAGGTCGGTAAAAGCTAACGAAGCTGATAACGAAGAATCCCCGAGGTGCTATATGGAGGGATCTACGCTTCGTGAAAAATACATATTATTAAATAAACAACTCCTTGACAATTTTATCGCGTATTTAAGCTTACTGTCTTTACTTCGTTGTTGCTATTCGCCGAGAAACTGAGCTAGACGACGAGACGAGAGGGCCGAGCTGCGGTTGGACGGGTTAGAGTGGGTAGACACTAAAGCTAGCTGCCTTCGTGTCCACTGCAGTCGTCCAACGCGTTAGAACATGGTAAGCTGGCGTCCGGCGCTGCTTTCGCATTCAAACGCGCTCCACGAGTGCAGTGGGAGGCAATGGCAGCCGTTGTCTCCTGCACTCGTCGAATGCGTTAGAACCCGTAACTCCGGCGTCTGGTGTTTGGCTCTCGTATTCAAACGCGTTCTACGAGTGCCGTGGAGACAAAGGCACCTAGCATTAGGATACCCACTAATTATTCAAACCAGAGCGTTCTCGACGTCCCCGCGTCCTCTCGTCTCCTCTCTTCCTCAGCTTCTCAGCGCAAAGGCTTTCTAACTGACACGTGCCATCAAGCGTCGTACTGCGTTCCGCGCGGTGGCGTAAGCTTCCAGACTCCAGAATATATTTTTTTGTTAACTTTCGGCAGTTTCCGTAAAACTTTGTTCATTCCATCAAATATAGTTCAATCATCTGCATATTTTCGATTATTTCCTCTTTTGGAGCCCAAGTACGATAATGAAAGTGTCCCTGATATGTAGGGTCTAGAGCAGGGGTGCACAACTGAAAACTTAGGCGGGCCAAAATTACGTTTATTGAAAACTGTGCGGGCCGCACCTAGTGTGACGTGTTGCATATTTCGGCTGCGGTCAGGCTTCCGATACCAGGTGTCATCGCACTCGTTACCGTCTTTAGCACATCTCGCAATGTCATGTCCGTCATGGCAGATCGAAGGTGGTTCTTGTTGAGAGTCATCAGTGCGAAGGTCTGCTCACAAACATACGTGCTCCCGAAAAGTGATTACAGTTTCAAGGCGTGGTCCACCAGGTTTCGTACTTGTTCTTGTCCAGGTTTTTGTTGAACTGATGCGGCTGAGATTCGCGATGCATCGTCTTCAGCGCTGGTGGACACTGGAGGTCGATGAGCTCCAGTTGCATCGTCGGATCGGAGTCCTCCGATCTGACGATGCAACCCCTAAGAATCCCAAAAGGAGGCGAGAGGATTGATAGCCCCGTGGTGAAAGAGGGAAGGGGATCTGTTGAGAGAGAGCGAGAAGATTTTGCATTCTGTTTACAAACATGTTGAAACAGAACCACACCATGGACAGGGATGGCTGCACGCGCTGTTTTATTGTTGTCAGCGGGATTAGTGGAGAGTAGTTACTTCGCCGAAGACTGAGAAAAGTAGGTCAGAGGGTTGCACTGCTGCTTGCCAAGCGGAACGGGCGCTTGGCGGATTGAATGGCATAGTAAGCAACTTTCTGCGCTGAGCTGGGCCGCGGGCCGCTAAAAAAGCGCGCGCGGGCCGCATGCGGCCCGCGGGCCGTATGTTAGTGCACTACCCAGGTCTAGATGGTGGTTCAAAAAAAAGCGCAAATGACTAGGCAAGAGCAGAGCGGTGACCGATTGCGCTTACTGGCTAACTCGTCAATTCAACAGTTCGCAGAGAAAGACAGCGGATGTGAAAAAAGCGAGGAAAGCAAGATAAAAATAAAAATAAACTCACTGGTGCTACTACGACATTTTTATATTTAGTTTTATCTTTCTTTCTCCTTTCTCATACTTCCACCATGTCTTTCTCTACATGCTCTATTAAATCGGAAGTTGTGGGTAAGCGCTCTCCCCTCTCTGTTCCCTTCTTTCTCTTCTTAGTCATTTGTGCCTTTTAAACCACTATCTAGATGTTCAACCAACTAGCCCCCCAATTGAACTTGATGATATGTAGAACATCTGAATTTCACACAGGATCGACCTAAAATAATGCCGCAACGCACGGGGCCTGTGGGTACGCAACCGAAACTTTTCCTCAAAGGTCCAATTAACATATCGGTTTTATCTTTGCAGAATTGAGAATCTTAGTTTAGTACTCCACGTTTTTCTGGGACAACTCCTTCGACCATCTTCTCCGTGCGCTTCCCCATGGCGGGGGATGGAGTGCACGTGAGTTTCACCGGCGTGTCCTACCTGGCGTGACTCCACGATGTCGCTGCCGGAGAAACTCCACACGCGGCGGGTACCATGCCTCCTCCTCGAGAGCACAGAAACGACTATGGCTTGGACACAGCGACAAGTCTTCCCCTACAAGATGTCGCTCCTTCGGAGGACCGCGGTGTAGCAATTAGCAGCAATATTGTTGTCCCACAGTTATCAAAAACAGGAAAACACGTTAAACTCCACCGTAACTCAAACATGTTTTGATCGTTGTGTTGTTAGTGTCTTTCTTTATGCTCTGTATCTACGTTCCGGACACATCGGTTAAGGACACAATTTTTAATATAAATCTTAAGGCACGTCAAATAATGGTTTTACGGACTCTGACATTATTTAGATCCACTCTCGTGAACCGATAACAACAATGTCGCAGTAACTCTTGTTAACTTCTTCAGCAGCTCACGCTCAGTCAACCAACATTTTATGCTTTCTGTTTATTTCCAGTCTGCGATATTATCGGGTGTACTCCTGGGGATCTTATGCTAACGAGATGTCACCGCCAGAAGTCCGGTCGCCAAACACGTTGTTGCTGGTCCTATACAGGCGCAAAAGGTGCACTCCCGTCCGTGAACACGACCATATTTCAATAATCCAGTGTCCATGTGGGATGCTCCCGAGCAAGCCCTCCAAGACGCAGTTGTCTGCAGCTCTAGATGTCAAAACTCGGTCCCTGGCGTACCACGCAGGAACGAACTCCAGCTCGTCGGAGTCTTCTTCTCTATGGTCTCTTTCGCTCACTCCGAAGTCCGAGCTCCTGCTCTATCTCCTTAATTGTAAACGTGGATTTGTCTCACCACCGCTGCAATTATCCACTGATTCTCATCCGGAGTTGTAGATGATGAAGCCGACGTGCGTATGGTGCATATTGAATGCGGCCTTCTTCAGGGAAAGCGCGGACAATCCGGGTGACGGTTTTCACATCGCAACCAACTCATGAAGCAACAGCTCCTGGCCTGCTTTATCCAACTTCAGCAAGCGCGTGTATTTTGCGTCTTGTCTCCCTGCGGAACATGGGACATAGCACTGCAACTTCGTGGCAACCGGAACAATGCTTTCGCCTTTCAGAGCCCCAACGCATGTCTAAAATGGGCTTTCTCTCACACGGGAACGTGAATCATAAGCGGCCAATAGGGTTTCTCCTTTAATTTAACTTCATCGTGAATCATCTCGATCATCAGAGCCATCCGTGCTTACCTCAGGACAATGGCACCAAAATAGCATGACGATATTTAGATGCACAGAGGTCTGTAAAGTCCGGCCGAAGTGACATGGTCTTTTGTGTTTATACTAAAAAATCAAGGAACCTAATGTTTGTTCCTAGAGGGGACAAGTTGCATGCTCTAAGAAAATTAAATGAAAACATTTGAAGCCGTAGGCATGATAATATTTTTTATGAACAGCTGGGTTACCAAATTATTATATTAAGCCCAATTATTACCGCTCCCCTCTTTCGTATCAATCAGATCATGGCCGTCACGTGCTGTTGGTGCGAGACATTCTCTTACATGATCACTTTGCAGATGGCTTCCTGTTCGGCCGCTTCTCGCTTGCCGAGGATTGTTGTCTCATGTCTAATATCATACCAAACATAGGGTTTTTATATTTGTAAGTATCCGATCGAACACTACTCTTTATCTACGCCTAAACCAAGCTCCAGTTTATCAGCAGTTATAACATCATCTCCGAACACTTGGGGCCAACACCCAAAGGCGGCAATTCTAATCGGCCATGTTTTTGTGCTTCACACTTCTAATGGCTGGATCCCGTTAAAAGCCATGCGTCCACCCCTTCGATACCGGAATGGTTTGGTCCCAATAACCAGGCTCCGCAAGACGCGGCAGGATTCGCTGCCCGGTCGGCGTTTGGCCGGGGAGCTCAAATCGCCGGCGACTGTACACTTTCACGTTGTGACATTGAGCCAAGAAACTCACACCGAAGAGAGCGAACGATTCCTGAATTACGCAATGTACACGTTCAAAATTATTGCGCACTTTACAGAGCCCATGCAGACAATATACAGGATTCAGTCCTACTTTCATCGGGTACCGCAACTATCGTTTACAAGCTGAGACACCCCAGTTGAACGTTTCTGGATGGCTAAACAGTTGAGATGTTTCACTGGGTCAGCTATTCCCGTGCATTTGACGGCGTTTGTTGTTTCGATCGAAAACGGCTGCCGGTGAGTACGACTACCATATGATCATATATAGCACACACATTAGGTCATCCTTAATTCATATTTACTCTAGCTTTGGCGCGTCATCGAGCTTCCAGAATTTTCCGGCACCCCACCACCACAGGTTCGTAAGAGGCCTAACGAGCCTCGGGGGTCGCGCATCCTCGGAGCAGTGCACGTCCACGCACACATTCGCCTAGTCACGCGCACGAGCGTTAACTATGCACACCAACACGGGAACACGAGAAGAGAACACGACACACGGTTAGAACGGTAGGTTCATATCGCAGAAATGAGCGTCACACAAATTCCGACTGGCATCGACATCCGGATTCTCGAATGGGGCACTCGCGCGAGGGCTTCTGCGACAGTCACCATAGTCGGTTTGCGATCGTCAACGACGCGAACAGAGCATGCTCGATTCCGTCGTGGGCTACACCGACACGCTTTACGGCCCTAATCTGGGCACTGGGCGAAAAAGTCGGCGAGAAATTTGGAGGCCGGGATAGGCATCCTGCGTTGCCCAGGAGGCGCTGCGAAAAATGACTTGTTAGGACTTGTTTTGGGTAGTCCAAACTTGAGCGACCCGAACTGCCACACATATAGAAGCATTCCTGCACTGGCGAGGAACACGATAACGAGGAAAATAGAAAAAATACCAAAAATACTAACGCCGTCAAAGCACAGGGCAAGCTATGCTTCGCTTCACCTTATGTCCGAGCGCGGACGATATATGAGCCGCAGGGCCAATCAAACAGCGCAAAAAGTGAACGTCATGGCGTGCTCTCGGTGCTTGATAGGAGCAATCGGCGGAGGAGCACGCACAGAGAGACGGCGAATACCGGCTAGTCATATCAACTGCAGAGAACACGCCCTGACGTTGTGCCTCTTTCGCTGTTTGATTGGCCCTTCGGCTCTTAACATCGGCCGCGCTCGGACCTAAGCTGAAACGAAGTATAGGACGATAAGAGCGTGAACCAAGAAACGCCGTATCACGCGTCCCAAAGAAACATAAAGGGGGAGAAAAGAACGTCGGGACGCCAGAAGTTCTAACGTCACTACTTCAGAGATACGAGACGCGTACCCTGGCGGTGGGGGCATGAATCGGAAACTTTCGATTGTCTTGCGGCGTTGAATGTAGCCGTTTCCAGACGTCCAAAGGTGTTTTTCCTTTCTTCCGCACTACACAGAAAGACAAAAATCAGGGCGAGGGCGCCACAGTACTGGGAGTTCCAACCAGGTGAGTTTGTACTACCCAAAACGAGGGCGCCACAGTTTGTTCAAAGCTTCAGCACAGGAGGCCCATTGGCCAATGCTGCACTTGACCTTGGAGCCGGCCAATCATAGCCGCCGGATTTCTCGCCGACTTCTTCGCCAAGTGTCCAGATTAGGGCCCCTGGACTACGCTGCGCTACGCCACGTTGCGCATGGCGACGGAGTATAGATCCCCGTTTTCAGCCAGCGTCGATCAACGCGATCGGGCGCGTGCGCTCGTCGACGTTACGAGGTGTATAAACAGCCCTCAAGCCTCCGAACGTCGCACCCATATTAAGAAAACCTTTTAACATATTACAGTAAAGTGAACGCCTCGCAAGAATTATTCCTTTCGTTATCCGAGTCGTCTACCGACGTTCAAGCAATTTTAGGGACACCATAGTTAGGTCTAAGAAAACTTACACTGAAAGCACTGGCAGAACTGGCAGTCGCCCAAGCGGAAAGTCAAAACGCGAAGTGTGTGAACACATGACACCTAAAACCACGGTACAGAGTACGAATACCAACTTCAAATACATAATCCACGGTAACTTAAACAGCGACTCAAGCAGTGTGATATACCTCCTGACATGGAGCATCTGCGGTAAGCAGTACGTGAGCCAGACCAGCACACCCTTTTTGATTAAGATTTAAGAATCGACAGAGCACATGTAAAATCATTTCCCAAACTCCCCTTTCAAAACACAAGGCTTTACCCAAACGCACATTTGACAAACTGAACGTTACAATTTTACCATCTAATTTCAAAAGCAACCATGATCGCGAGCAGAGACAATCCTACCTTATTTAAAAATGTATTTTCTCCATCCCGGGATCAATGAAGAACCCGGCATAATGCCATCTGCGCATGCAGTGATCACACTGGACCCCCTGTAATGCAGGTAATGTAGCTAATTAAATCCTATCAGTTTACCCCTTGCCTTTTCCGGTGTACTTTTCCAAACAATAAGCCTTTCTACGGCTTAGTGTCGACGGGTCAATGGGCCACGACCTTCGACAGGTATTCGCCACCTGAGCCTGTTTGCTCGAAGCCGGTTTACTTTAACGGCGGTAAAATGTTGAACACGCTTCCCTACTAGTACCTACAAGTACCTAGCCTTGTTTGACGAGGGGTGTATGAGCGATAGCTCCGTGTTTTATTATGGTGTGGTAGCCGGTGTGACCTTCTGGTTGTAGCGAATATAAGTGATTTTCGTGGAAAAGTTCCAGAAAAGGAGGGACCCAAAAACGCGCGCTAACGGGTTTTCGCGACGCAGCGAGGCATTCACTTGAGCTTCGGAA
Organism: Ixodes ricinus; assembly: GCA_037355805.1. NCBI lineage: Eukaryota > Metazoa > Arthropoda > Arachnida > Ixodida > Ixodidae > Ixodes > Ixodes ricinus. The sequence goes on along the minus strand of JAZHYW010020174.1, from coordinate 5,418 downwards.
ACATGTTTTGTTGCTCGTGGTACAGATATTGAGGAAGGTAAAACTAGATTATCCCTTGTTTGGAAAATCCCTAAATGTTTCGCTCTGAATTGAAAACAAACCTCGTCGAAATTTCCTTCCAATTTCTAAAGAGGAGGACGAAGTTCAGTCCTATACTCTGTTTCATACTTAGTGTGCAACGCTGTCAAAGCTACTGGCGCGAGCATGAGGCTAGATCTCGTTCATCATTTGCACGCGTTCTCGCGCAAACAAAACCATAGATGAAGCCAAGCGCTCGCGCCAGTAGCTTTTACAGCGTTGCACGCGAAGTATGAAACGGAGTATAGAAACTGTGAGGACGAAGTGAGCAGTGAATAGCGGGCGGTACACAGGCAGCATGGTTGGCCAGCATGTAAGAACTGTATATAACACCATTATAAATTGAAAATCGGATAATTCGGCTCCAGTGAAAATAGACCTATTACCCAAGCATCGACGAGGATGCTGAAAGCGTAATTCTAAGCTCCGCGCGCGCTGGCCTTCCCTGGATAAAAGATTCGAAGTAAATAGTCACAATAAAACTTTAAGAAACACGCGTGCAAGGCACAGTTTTTTGAAGCTTTTGCTTTAGAACACTTACTACTGCGGACACCAACACGTGCAGCGCATGTAACTACACACGCAGCATGCACCTTGGTTCTTGGAATATTTAGCAATAGGTCTATTGGGACGCTGTCTGCTTCTGCGTGCTATCAATACCTGGCCGGTTGAGTCCAGGCAATCCACTATAGTATTTCAAAGACGTTGTCATGCCAACAATTATCGCGTTCATTTAGGCTCAGGAATAGCCAGAATAGAAAGACTATCTACAAAATGCGGAAAGGTCGTTGCTCATGCTTTGCGATTCAAGTGAGGTAAGGCAAAGCGAAAGCCTCCTGCAACAGCTCATTGCTGACTAACGCGCCAGCATTGCAGCTTCTACGACATATTAGTACAGTGTACTAGAATACTTGGGTAGTGTTGGGACCGGAGCGGCTCGCCTGAGGCGCGTGGTATTGATCGCGACAGGTGTCGACACCGGCGTGTTACCCAGAAGGTGTGCGCATGCGCGGCTGCAGGCGCGAAAATATGAATTTTTGGTGCCGCTTTGGTAGAGTGCACATTGGATTTCTGATACAGCTACGACCTGCCAGCGGTCGTACCGCGGCATCAATTACGCTGCGGCACGACCGTTGGCAACATGATGCTTCAATGTATTGGACGGTACAAGCTACATTACTCTGCCTTCTCATAAAAACAATTGCGACTTTAAAGAAGGGGATTGCAAGTTGTTTCAGCGTAGAATTAGCTGCGACTTTCGGTTCGTCGGATGGTGAGTATTTTAAATAAAATGCCCATTTCCTTGGTTGCAAAAGGCCAAACATTAGATATTTGGCAGAAATATCTAAAACTCGAAAGCATTTTTTTATGCTATTTTATTTTATGGTGGAACGAACACGGCACATACTAAAGCCCGAGATTGTTTTAGTATGTTTTAAGTACCCCAGGTTAACTTCTCTGTCTTCTTTTCTGCCCGTCTTTTTCTTCTTGTCCTTAATGAGCTCGCTTCACTTGTCACTCATTTTTGTGTTCATTTATGCGACAAACCACCCAAGCGACGGTCGCAAAGAGATGAGAATCTTATATTTCTTCATGGCTGCCACGACCATCCGAGGACCACCCGACGTTCACTTGTAAGAAATGGCTTATAAGCCGTGACAATTTTTATCACGCGTTTTAACATTGAACTTAAGTCCAAAAAATGAGACAACGTGGGCTGAACAAGTAATGCTTTATAAGATTCAAAGAAGAAAACGAGCAACAATTTCACATCATTTAGAGCAAGAAACAACAGCACACGTAAATCAGGCAAGGTAAAAGTTGTAATAGTTTACAGCACGGCATTGAAATACATGGTTACAATGTGCAGCGCATTGTCCTCTTGAGGGTAAACCATCTGAAACCCACACGCTCATAACAATACATCTAACCGACAGCTGCTTTCTGACAGCCAGGTAAGTCTCGCCTGAGCTGGGTATTCGAAGTGAAAGACCCATGGTTCCACAGGGGTCGTATCTGGTTCACGCAGACATACAGGGTGTTTTTGTTTTATTCTTTACAGAACTTTACAGATTTTACAAAAAAGGAGGTGGCAGATACGTGGATGCCGTCTTTACTTATATCTGTAGGGCTCGGTGGACAATAAATGGGCGAATAACCGTTGCAATGTTTAATAATTAACCAAAATCCGTTAGTTAACTTGTTCATTAACGGTTTAATTGGCCATGCTGCAATTGCAGTTTTAAAGGGAGTCATTATTAAAGGCTAACACAATTTCGACAATTCGCGAAAAGGCAACGAGGTTCGCGAAATTCATCGTTAAAAGTTTGCCTTTCTTCGCGTGATTCAGAAACCGCGTGATGATAATGATACGTAGAATAGTGACGTAGTCGTCTTGAGGTGTGCTTGGCATACCACGTAGTCGTCTTGAGGTATACTTGGCATACCACATCAGGTAAGTTGTCGAAACAAAAGAACACCTCCCTTTCGATGCTGATCTTGTTAGACTTCGGCTCAAGGGCAGTCTCCAAATAAGCAACACCGTCGAAGTTGCTGAACTTGTGAACAGCCCAGTAGGGAGATAGCACATTCAGGGAGCCTAGTGCGTTGCGATCGATGCCTTGTGGGATCGCGGCAGGAGCTTCGCTGTTCACCGCTGGTGACAACGGGTCAGTTTCCCGAGCGAGCCCCGAACGCTTTGCAACGATGAGCTCTGGTGGATTTGCCTTCCGCTTCCTTTCCTCTCGTCTTGCGGGAGGGTCACCACTCAGGTCCTGGGGTACACTTGGCAGCAGAGTCGGCACCGCGTCTGGCGTAAACGCGGGGTGTCCACAAGGAATCCTCACTTCCTTTCCGCCGATTATGTGGACGTAGTCTCGAAGGATGAAGCGGGGCTTGAAGTGCAGCTCGCAGACAGCGCTTGTTTCTTCAAGACGCTTGTCCGATCGTTGCAGATTCTTTTCCCAAAGATCTCTTGTGGCTCTGTCCTTTGGAACGCCGAAAAGGGACGCCGTTTTCACGCCTTTCACTCGGATGTAGCCCGTTTGGCAACCAGGTGCGCAGCAAGAGTTCTGTCGCCGTTTCGCCGACGGCATTTCGGCGCTACCCTTACGCGTTCACCATCCGCAAAATCAGAACACACAAGATTCAAAACATATTTCGATCGAACACACGGAACTATGAAATCGTGGTCGGCTTACCGACGCGCGCACCGCTCAAAGTGAAAAAAAAAAAGCAATAACGTCGTCGACTTTAAACGCATTTTCCGCCAAACGTGGCGGGCTGCGCGATTTTTTCCGGGTAACTCGACTACAGCGCCGCCACAAACTGTCAATACACGCGCCCTCACGAGCTCCCGTTGCCGAGCCGCTCCGGTCCCAACACTTCCCCAAGTATGTCTAGTACACTGTAATATTAGTTTCAAAGCGAGCGACGCTCGTTCGTAGGGGCACCGCCGTGTTTCCCCGCCGTCCCTACTCTGCCGGTCACGTGACCTACAATTCCCCTCGTAGGGAAATGCGGTTAACTTTGTACTGCGGTTAAAGTTAACCGGCTGTGAGCAAACGTGCCCAGGCAGGCTTAGTTTCTCTTTTCTTCATTTTCTGGGTCTGTTTACTCTCCTCATTGTGTGCGCTCTTTCACCTTTTCTTTACGTATGGAAATTATTTTTGAGCGTTGGCCGAGCGTAATTGGCTTTCGTCGACGGACATTGTTGTGAACTTAGGCAGTGTGACACGTGCTGTGACCCAGATGTGTAAAACGAAAACAACTCTGTAATTATTTTTTGCATCCAGCATAGAAGTAGGCCTGACTCACGCCGAAACAACGACTCACTAAATGGTTCAGGCAACGCCTCGAAGTGCGACTTATATGGGTATCCCAAGTCACCAGGCTCGATCTCAAATGAACCGTAAAAATCGATGCCTGCACGTAGCAATCTGACAATTTTCGTCAAGGATGTATTTCACAGGTCGGTTTTTTCTTGTGAAATAACAAAGCGTAGCTCCGTTTCTGTAAAACATAGGGCGAAAAAACTTGCCAGGGTCAACGGCGGGCGGCGACGCAGACGACCAAGTCGAGTGACGGGGTGGATTTGGCGATCGTATTGATAGATGGCGTTACCTCCTTAGTTCCTGATGCGGAAAATGATAGTGAAGCTTGAAGTAACAAAAATAAAAGAAAACGCAGTTGCATAACGACGGCGCCCACAGCGTTCTTTATGCCGACGGATTGCGTCGGCGCGTCGTCTGCTTTCTTTCGCTATGGAGCAGCGTGGGCAGCAGCGTCGGAGGTTGCCGACCAGCGAAGAAAGCAGACTACACGCAGTCGAAATCCAGTCGGCAGCACAGAGCGCCTTTGGTACCGTCGTTATGCAACCGAGTTTTTTTATTTTTGTTACTTCAAGTTTTTCTATCGTTGTCCGCATTTACTTTAACCAAAGGTGCAATACAAAAAATCAGCAGAACCCATCCTTTGGGAATGATTATCTACGTTAATGCGAATAGCATCAAACGGTGCGGAGTTATGCGCGTTCGTCAGGTGGCCGGCACACTCTAGATACGCCAGCCCACTCTTGAGGCGATTCTAAATTTGTTGACACTTTCACAGCCCTGCGCACGATCTCCGCAGCCCAGCACGTGCGTTTGTGTCACTTAGGAAGGCGAGCAAAGCACGCGCCATACGCACAAACACCTCAAAATGGTACCGACCAGACTTTCTGGCGTCTCAGCTAGCCTCAACCAACGGTACTCTAAACGGTTGTTTATATCTTTACCATAGGACGCGCTTTACAGCGCTGTCACAGCTACCGGTGCGCGCGTTCCATGCACGAGGGCTCATTCCGCTCTCGTGAGGCTGAGCCAGAGGTCTCCCGAGCGCGGGAGAGGGTGAGCTAGAGGGAGAGGGTGAGCGCGGGAGAGGGAGTGAGCTAGCCCCTCGTGCATGGAACGCGCGCGCACCGGTAGCTGTGACAGCGCTGCAAAGCGCGTCCTATGGTAAAGATATAAACAAATGTTTAGAGTGCGGTGAATGACTGCCTTCATAGCACAATAAAGAAAAAAAAAAAAACTGCCTTCGTAGCTCTGTGGTTAGCGCGTCTGCCTGCTGATCAAAGGGTCAACGGTTCGAATCCCAGCCGGCGCCGGTCTTTTTTTATTTATTTATCGACCCCCGGCGTAAGAGGTTAGATAGCCAGATAGATAGATAGATAGATAGATAGATACATAGACGAAAAGTGCGTGAAGTATCCAAAGAATGCTATTCGCATTAAAAGATTATATTCATTTTAATGAACCACGGTGGTACGCGAGCAGTCTCGATAAGGAGATAGCGCCATCATCA
>JAZHYW010020172.1:0-11665 GCA_037355805.1 Ixodes ricinus | reverse complement strand
AGAAGAGGGCAAAACGCCGGGGTATTTCAAAGATGACATTTGTTCGTTGAAGGCCAAACTTGAGCTTATCGATAAAGAACGATATCGCGGTGCGCTCGTCAGAGCGAGGGCAGGAAAGATGATAGCCGGGGAGACACCCACAAAACGAGCACTCGGCCTTGAAAAGCGTAATCGCGCGTCGGAATGACATCGCCGAAATAGACTGTGGCGGGACGGTCTCTAGTGATCAGTCTGATATAGAGCGTGCCTTTTACGAGTATTACAGCGCGCTTTTCGCGTACGTCCCAGTTTCAGTTGAGCAATTTAAAATTGAATTTCTGTCTTTTATGCCTCGTCTCGACGACGAAACGAAGGAGTGGTTGGAAGCCCCCATTTCGGTGGAGGATGTTAAAATATCAATCGAGACTTTAAACCCGGGCAAGTCCCCGGGTCCCGACGGGCTTAGTGCAGCCTTCTATAAGGCGTTCAAGAATGAGATTGCCCCTGTTCTGTGCAGTGTGTTTAACGAAGCTTACGAACTTAACGTTCTTCCGCCATCTTTTTTGACGTCACACACTGTACTTATTCCTAAGACAGAGGACGCCGCTAAATTACGTCAGGTTACATCGTACCGTCCCATTAGCCTTACAAACGTCGATTATAAAATATTTATGAAAATATTGGCTAGAAGGCTGCAATTTGTCATAACAGAACTGGTAGGACCCCACCAAACATGTGGAATAAAGGGGAGAACCATTGTCACAAACATTCAAAAAGCCCGTAGCGTGCTGGAGTGCTGCGATGTAATGAATAGGGGAGTAGCAATGCTTCAAATCGATCTTGAAAAAGCTTTTGATCGGGTGCCCCATGATGTCCTTTTAGCTGTTTTAGATCACGTGATGGTCGGCTCCGTTATACGCGAAGGCGTGCGGATGGCTTATAGCGGGTGTACGACTAGTCTCATAGTTAATAAGTCGGTAGGAAGCCGTATCAAAGTGCAACGTTCTGTCCGCCAAGGATGCCCCCTTTCCCCTCTTCTTTTTTGTATTTACATAGAGTCATTTTGTCTGAGCATTATCAGAAACAATGCCATCTGTGGGTTCAAACTTAATTCATCCGAGGTGCGCATATTAGCTTACGCGGACGACATTGCTACCTTTTGTGTAAACCAAGAAAGCATAGTTGAAGTAGTGAACACTGTCAAACGTTTTTGTTTTGTTTCTGGTAGCGCCGTGAATTGGAGTAAATGCTTGGGTTTTTGGCATGGCAATTGGCCTTCCACCCCTAACGTTTTTGAAAATGTAAAGTGGTTAACCACTCCCGGTTAAGTATTTGGGTGTTCCACTGGAGAACTACCGGGACAGCGAGCCTTACTGGCGTGGACAGGTCGCAGAGCTCCGGGAGAAGGCGGAGAAGTTCAGAGGTTGGGATTTTTCAATTTTCGCCCGTGCCACAGTTTGCAATTTGTTTTTTGTTAGCAAACTGTGGTACGTGCTACAAGTTTTACACTGTTCAAGAGTTAACGTTCAGAAATTGCACCGCGTTTTTGCCGTTTTTATTTGGGGCTCGACATGGGAACGTACGAGTCGTATGAACCTGTTCCGGCGCGTACGCGACGGCGGACTAGGACTGTCACATTTGTTTTTGCGACAGATTGTTAATCGTTTCCTTTTCTTTCGCGACGTCAGTGACCCCTTTTACGCACCGTTTGTCAAGTCAGACTGAGTAGTACCCTACCCGAGTTTATTGTTTCTGCGTCAAGTGAGCCAGGTGGTGTTTATGGTTACCTTAAAGAAGTTGTTGGTTCATGTCGATTTTTGGCAGCGCGTTTTTCTTTAGATTACTTAAGCGAAGTGTCGCGTAAAAGGTTGTACAGGGACCTTTGCGATGTTGTACTTCCAGTTCCTTTGTATAGAGCTGTGTATTGTGCAGGCCCAGGACAAGACGTCTTAAAACGTGTTAAGAGAATGATAGTTCCGCCGGGTGTAAAGACCTTCTTTTTAAATTGCACACCGGCACGCTAACTGCAAAGACGTGGATGGCGGCGAAAGGAATCTTTGTCCCGTGGGGTGACCATTGTTTGCTCTGTAAAAAACCTGAAACAATCGAGCACGTCTTTCTGGAGTGCTGGGACGGCGTCTTCCTATGGGACGTCCTCCAACGCACTCTGAAGAAAGACTTTCCGTTAGACGTACACGGCATCAGGTATCTTTCCATAGAAAATGAGGACGGGGTGCCCTTTGATATGCTAATGTTATTGGGCCTGCACAGCATTTGGAGGTGTCGGATGGCTACGCGCCATGCCGATATTGACGCGCGCGAGGCGGGGCACTATTTCCGCGAAAGTATTGCTTCTTTGGTTGAAACGCATAAGGCACAAGTGTGCGTGCCAGACTGGATTCCACTCGTAGAATCCTTAATGACCATGGAACGATTTTAGGCGGTAGCGCCTTGCCCAGGGCGGTCTGGACTTTTCATTAGTCACTGTTTTTGTGTGCGTTTTTTGTGTTGTTTGCATTGTCACTCTCCTGTATATATAGTCATCTACACAACGGCAATAAAGAAAAAAAAGCGAGCGTGGCCGAGTGGTTACCGCGCTTGACTGTCGTGCGAAAGTCTAGGTTCGATTCCAGTCAGTGGAATTTTCTTTTATTTATTATTTCAACACTGCGTTCTCGTGAGTTCGAGAACATTCTTGTCTGATCGAGTTCCAGAATGTTCTAGTCGCCGAACCTACTAGGCTGATTGTTCCAGAAGCCAAGGCGCGTACATAAGGGGCTCCGCGTGACGATCTGCAGTCAGTTCTCGCCCCAGCGTACGATCCTGTTGTTACGCCGCCATCGACGCCCGCGACGCTCCACTGTTATCTTCTGTTTACTTTTGTTTGGGGCACAAGTTCGCCCAATTGAACGTTTAGTGTACTTCAGTTTCGTCGCCTCACCCGTTGTCATTCGTGATAATATTGCAAATTTATTGTCTCCAACTGTTCAATATTGAATACAATAGAATTGGATACAATCTTTATTTGTAACACATACATCTCCAAAAACTACAATAACGAGCCGGTGTAAGCCTCGGGGCCTTGAGTACCTGGTTCGGCAGGGTAAGTGGCAAATTCAGTACGTAATACAAATAAAATGCTCATACTTCGTCGAAATCATGCCTTGAAAGCAACCAAATGACATCCGTAAAAAACAATATAAACAACATCCTGGGAAGCCATGAATATGAAGCAATCAACAAAATGACAGCACTCCTCTGCACAATACAAACCATATCCGGAAAGCCACATCTCTGAAAGAAATAACATATAGTCTCGCACTCAAACTTTACTGATCTATATTTTGTAAGGCTCTTTTAGGTTTTGCCTCGAGCGACCAAGTAAGGATTCTGGCAGAGTATCAAAAATATGTGCCACATAAATTATACGCGTGCGTTTTCCCGTATTTCGTTCAGTTCGCGGTATGCGAGATAGAAGCGAGTTACTCATTGGACGCCTTTGAGCATACAGAGTAATAAAAGTCGAATTCGATGTTCCGTAAGATACCTTTCAATAAAGAATTCATTCTCGCTTGCCAAAGCAAGGGAACATCCCGCAAGAAGGGTTATAGCTTATCCCAAATAACTGTATGCTAAAGCGTGCACTATAATTTTTAATGGTAAAAGGTAAAAACATTTTCACATTGTAGAAACAGCACGAAACACCTCTTAACCGCTTACACAAGTTAGTCATACACATACACCACGATAAATCGCTGTCGAAATAAAATCCTAGGTGTTTTACTTAGTTCGCATGCTGCATTGGAGTGACTTACATGAAGGGCTGCTAAAAGTGTCACAGAGCGGTGGCAGCTGAAAGTTGAACTTTCCAAGAGGGGTGATGGAAGCAAACAAGCTTAGTCTTTGAAGCACTTCACTGTAATTAAATTTGAATGAAACCAATGGGATAGCTCATGCCGGCCGGCGAATATCAATATTGGAAAGCTATTGACATTGACAGTCCAATATTTGACAAATTATGCCGTGTATATCGGTATTGAAAAGCTAGTGGCTTTGACAGTCCAATGTTGAGCAGCTCAATGCCAACGTATCACTAATATTGGAAAACCATTGGCTTTGATAGTCCATTATTGCCCAATGTGATTCCAATATTGGGCAACATATGGCTCAGTTGGGTCATTGTTGGGCCATTCTTTGTCATATAAAATCCAATGTTGGTCAATACTGTGTGCTGCCTGGGTATACAACCCTCTCCCCAACCAAGACCCACAACCCGAACAGACTAACTTTGAGAAGCTAAACAATATAAAAAGTAAGGCAGTCAGCATTTCCAAAGTAAGAACCGTCAACACTACACCCAGCCATTGGGAAAACCAGACAGATAAGACAAACCAACATGCCCTTCCAAAGCGAATCGTCTGACTTTGTGTTAAGGGTTTAGGTTTTTCCGAAATACCTACTGCGCGTGCGCTCGATCCAGGGTGCCTCTGGGTTCGGATTGCCTTGCCATTGAGTATTTCCCTGTTTTCTTTATGTGAACTTTAAGACAGAAGGATCATCAAGGGAAGCCGTGATTCGGGAAGCCTATTCTCGATTATTGCATGTTTTAGGACCCTCTAGTCCGACCATTACACTAGCCACGACCAAAAATTGTCCGTTATTTTTCCCTATTTTTTAAGAAACTTTCACTTTTTAGCAAAAACTCCTTTATTTTTTGTCCATTTCAGCGCAAATAAAAAGAAAATGTCTGAAAACTCATATGGTAATTACGGATTTAAGTATAATACACGCCACATGGTCACACATGGTCAAATCATTACATTACTAAATTACCTTCATCAAAAAGTGATTACACACAATGCAAATTACTCTCAAAATAAAAATATCATTGTAATTCAATTTCTCTAATTTCATCACTGCCACCTGTGCGATACGGCCACTTCCGCCTAACCCGTCGCCCTCGCGACGTCGTGCGGGGTGCCGAGGTTAGGTGGCACAAGACTCTCGCCTGATTCAGTCGAAGGTTCAGTCATTTCCATGTATACATTCAGAATGATGCGTATTCACACGTCGTTAGGTTGAAACATATGTTAGCTCTGTCTTAAGTCTGTCGTTTTAGTGTGGTCCATTAACACCGTTTTGATTCATGCAAGCCTCTCAATGTTCCGAGCGCTCAGCAGGAGAGTTAACACCTATCCTGTTATCACGTCTGTGCGTCTTTTCTCTAGGCTTGTGAACATTCCGACTACAATTTTTAATAACGGATACTCAATTCCACATTTGAGTTTTTGGTTACTTTGAGGATCTGTTCAATTCGAATTCGATTTTAGTAGATATGTTTCTATATATCCCTATTGAAAAATCCGGCAAAAACTTCCAGTGACATTCGGTGGAAACGGGTTAATTTCCACTCATTTTCACCAGAAACCAGCGTAGTTTACCAGTTTTTTGGTGGAAATATTACCGGCCGCCACTTTCAGTTACCAGATTCCGGTGTACGTTTTACCGGAGCCACTTTTGGTTAAAATCCGGCAAAAACTTCCCGTGACATTCAGTGGAAACGGGTTAATTTCCACTCATTTTCACCAGAAACCAGCGTCGTTTACCAGTCTGTGGTGGAAATATTACCGGAAGACACTTTCGCTGAAAGTTTTGCCAGAACCACTTTCGATTACCCGTCGCTGGAATCCTACCGGAAGCCGCTCTCGTTTTCCGGACACCGAACTTAACTGGTAGCCGACGAAAGGGGAACGGCTAAAGACAAGGAAGCCAAGTCGAGCAGGGGGACTGAGTTTGTAATGGTGGCCGCCAATGCAGTGGCATTCCCGTGAGTGCGTGTTTTAGCTCGAGACGAGGTTGCAATCCTGCAAGAAGTGCGTGCAGCGAACTGTTTTGACGATCCAAAATGGTGAGCAGCGATCACCGGCAACTTGCTATTTGCGACAGGCAAAAGTCGGGGCCACAGCAGGTACGAGACCACTCGGGCGGCATTCTCGTGAGTGCGAGTTTTAGCTCGGGACGACGTTGCAACTCTCAAGAAGTGCGTGCAGCGAACTGTTTTGACGATCCAAAAAGGTGGGCGCTTTCACCCGTTTTCATCCGAAACCAGTTTCCCTGCAGTCTGTGCGAGATTATTTGCCGGCAAACAGATTTCGCTGAAATTTCATCGGCATCGGGTTTCCACAGATTTCGCTGAAATGTCACCGGCAGCCGGCAGCCAGCGAAACGGGTGACTCGCTTCCCTGTTTACCGAACTTCACTCAAAGCCGACGCGAGGGAGGGGCAAGCCGAGGCGAGCCGGGGACTGGGCGTCCTTGGTGCCTCGCACCAAGGACGAGTCCCCACGCACCCTCTCTCCCTCGCATTGGGTCGTGGGGAAAATGCGAGAAGGTCGTTTTGCTGACTTTTTTTTTTTAAGAAAACCGGCTTCTTTGTCCGTCAACGAGCAACGGCCGGCCAGGAACGAACGCTCAGTCTCGGATTCTCGTTTCATGTGTGCGACCTGTATCTTCCAGAGCAGCTGCGTGTGCAGATGAAAAGAAAATATCTTTCAGTGACCTGTTTCTTACGCCTCTTTGTCCGTCCGGCTTCAGAAGCATCCAGCGAGCGAAAAAGACTGTGCCCAAGATTTCTCAACGTCGGCGGATGTTCGTTTCGCGCGTTCGTGGTTTTCGCTAAGCGTGCTACTGACGCCTGGCGCACCCGCGGCGGCGGCATCAGGGACGACATCGGAGTGTGCCCGGGATTTCTCAACGGCGGCGGATGTTCGTTTCGCGCGTTCGTGGTTTTCGCTAAGCGTGCTACTGACGCCTGGCGCACCCGCGGCGACGACATCAGGGACGACATCGTGATCTGTGCCCGTGAGTTCTCAACGGCGGTGGATGTTCGTTTCGCGCGTTTGTGGTTTTCGCTAAACGTGCTACTGAGAGCATACGTGTGTGTCCGTGTGGTGCACCTGCGCGGTTTTATTACCGTACGTCTAGGAATTTATTCAGCGGCATTGTGAGTACCTTGAAAGATATCTTTTGCGACAAAGAACTCGGTTGTTCCTATTTGGTCTGACTGCTTTTGTCTACAGCTGTGCAAATTGTTTCACTGGTATCGACCCGGTTAAATAGATACACAAAACCTTCAGGTCTATGTGGACTAACCACTTTAATTGTTACCGAATCGTCCAGCATCTGGTAAACATACACCAACCACGGTTCACAGGCTTCCTCCTAAGTGCCTTCCGATGACTTCCGAAAAAAGAAAGAAAAACACGGTGAATTCCGGCCAATCTTCAACAGTTTGCCAGAGTCTTTGCTGAACATATCCCTTCGTGCGGTAAAACAAATTGTAAGAGAATGGTGCCTCACGCTCGCGCAATAATAATTATATAATTACTTAGTGCGTATTCGTTGCCCACATTCCTACATTATTGTTGTTTGTTTGTTTTGTTTCTCCAGTGTTCACTGTGTCACGGTATTTTATTGGCTGCCTGGTCTCACATACAAGCATCTTTGCTTTCGTGGGCCAGCACGCACACATGTATTTTTTCAAAGATAATAAAGATATTATTATCTGGTTATCTTCTGGTAAATTGTGGCGTTACTGGAAGCGAAAAGAGTCCCATAATCCAGTAAAATAGATTTTTACTGGAAATAAACTTCCGGTAGAAATCCGGTGACATTCGGGTAAAAAACCGGTAACATTCCTGTAAAACAACCGGTGACATTCCAGTAAAAATCCGGTGACATTCCAGTAAACTACGGCTTTACTGGAAGTGAAAACAGTCCCATAATCCAGTAAAATAGACTTTTACTGGAAATGACATTCCGGTAAAAAATATTTTTCAATAGGGTACGCACACCTCCGATTTAGAAAGTTTTACACATTTAAGATTGCTGTACGCTTGTGTTTGGAACAATTTGTAAGCTGGTGAGGAGCTTTTCTTGAAGAGTAAATTGATGGCACATAAGTTTATATGTGAAACATGTTCAACATGAAAATCCCATTGTTTATTTGGTGGGACCAAAACATAATACTCATTAAGAGGTGAGCCCTGAAAAAATAAATAGCTTGACTGCAACAGCGTTCACAGAAGAGTCTTCGTATAAACGACGCGTATAAAGGGTGACTTCAACACGATTTATTCACTAGATGCAACCGAGACTATTAGGTTGACACGGGCTTTTCCGAGGATTAGTTAGTGTCATCTGCAAAAAGATGCATCAGAAATAAATTTACAAATAAATGATTCATATAAAGTATACACCACAGGCCCTATATTAGAAATTTCGACAATCACAATTGTTTTATGTTAGCTATCAATTGTGAGCCACCAAATGAAGCTGCGTACCGTAGGTCCTTTACATATCTGCAAAAAATATCTCAGTGTGCTCCATCAAGCATCAACAAGAGTTTACTTGTAAGCATATTCACTTCTGAAGTGCTGCGTTTTTTTGTTTTTTTGCTTCATGTTTTTCTAATTCGGCATACTTTTTTTTCCTAGGAAGTAATTTTTTAGTTTTTGACGTGAATATATTTACGTGTAAAAGTTTTCGGGGTTTTTCCCACGCGAATTTGAGGGATTCTTCTATTTATTCCAAAACCAGATATGGTCTTTGTTTGCATTTCTGTTCCATCTGGCGAATATTTAGTTGTTTGTGCAAAGTCAAGTATTTTCATGAAGTGTGGAGCTTGAATATGGAAGTTGCCTATCCTAAATCTACTTAATTGGGTCCAAGGTAAAGAAACAAATCCGTTATATAGCATTTTTGTCACAGTAGCATTTTGAGCCTTAAAGAATTACAAATAAAGCACCGACAAGTACAGAGGATGCAGATATACACAAGTGGTCTTCCCAGCGTAAACGTAACAAGATCCTTCAATTTCACAGGCAATAAATATTATAGCAACTTATAATATTGTAATGATACACTATTCATTTCCTACTATTATTTATTTTTTATACTTCGGGGCCATTTACGGATAAACGGTTAAGTTTATGCTTAGACATAAACTTAAAAATAGCAATAAGGAAATAAGACTTACAGCATACAAAACACTAATACGACCTACTCTAGAGTACGCTTCGGTCGTTTGGGACCCCGCAACCAAAACCGACATAAACAGGCTTGAGAGAATACAGAGGAAGGCAGCACGTTTTATAACTTCAGATTACAGATCAACGTCCTCTGTAACAGAAATGTTGAATGCTTGTGGACTTGAATCTTTAGCGGTTAGGAGAAAAATTGCACGGTTAAAGCTTTTGTTTTTGATTTATCATGGCCAAGTAAAAATCAACCGCGACATTTATTTTATGAACATTACCAACAGATCAGCTAGATTAAATCATTCTAAAGCATTGCAGTCATATATGGCCAGAATAGATGTTTTCAAGTATTCATTTTTTGCAAATACAATTAACGATTGGAATAAGCTTCCCGAGTACATTGTGAATCTCAGCGATATTTCAATGTTTGAGGATGCTGTTAGACTTCTTTACTGTGTTTAAAACGTAAGCATATCGCCTCGGTGTTATATTTTCTTGTCTTTCAAGTTAAATATGTAGATATCGCGTGATTGTTTGAATCTTGTATTGATGTTCTCTCTATATTGTTTTTTTTTTTTCTTTTTTGAGTTCGAATGTACACGGCACGTGCCTTCGATTATAGTTGATTATTGTGGTCAGCATATTGTTATTGTTACAATGACTATCTTTTTTTTTCTTTTTTTTTTACGCGCATTTACTTTTTTATTTTTTTGTCGTGCTATGCGCGCGTTTTGTATTAAATTTCACAAGTACGGTATTTTCAAACTTTTTATTGGAGATATGAACTGTATCGCTTTGCTGTATGTTGTTCCTCCCTGCCACGGCCCACGGGCCAGCAGTATGTATAAATAAATAAATAAATAAAATAAAAAAAAGAGCAGAGAGGACTAAAATGTAATTCCTAGATTGTATAAAAGACGTATCAGAACATCAAGAGCACTGCAGCCAAACAGGCACGTAATTAAGAAAATAACAAAATTAAAGACTTCTATTATAATTTTAAGTCTCACTAGAAATTTAAATAAATACAGTGAACATTTCTTGAACATTATCGGTGCTAGTTTTCGTAGCAATATTATTTGGCAGGAGTTTCTTTTTCCCGATTGCAAGCGGCGGTGTTGAATTCAAGAAAAAAGTAGATGAAGCATGAATGAATTTGATTTTGGACACATTCTTGATTTCAATTCTAAAATGGGTTGCACTTGAAGGTACTCACTCCATCTGCTATTAGGAGGCTGTAGTTATCACCGCGAACATTCATGCATTTACAATTATGTGGATGCCCGCATACATACCATTGAAGATATATCTGGTTCGAAAATTCGGGGGATCCAGGGTAGACACCCTTTCCCGGCGCCCCCTTGGCGCTACGGGAAGGACATGATTGATTTTGTAAATATCGGATTGTGATAATGAGGATTTTTGCATGATTAAGCATCAGACCTCAAATATTATGTAATGTATATCATGTATATTAAGCATTTATTAAGACGTGTTTTAAACAAATGTTTCTCCCTTACGGACGATGCACCGGCTGCAGAGACCATGCCCCAGGCAAGATTTGTCTAATGAAAATATTTTTCCTTCGGCTGAAACCTACAAACTATGGACTATATACCGAGTATAAGCAAGGATAGCAATATATACAGTCTACCCCTAGAATTATTGTTTTTGTTTTAATTTTTACCACAAAAACAAGCTATGCACGCCCTCATTCTCCTCCCAAATATAGCGCTAGAGGTATGAACCAGATGTCAAAGCTTTTTGAACTTTTGGTCATGTCATTAAAAACCTATAGGTGATTCTCTGAAAATATTAATGGGAAAATGGTGTTTGTTTTTGTCCGTGTTCTGTAAGTTGGTGCTAGTATACTCCGTGAATTCTAGAAGCTCTCTCGGCTGTCATTTTCCCGTTGAAAATTTAAAAAAAAATTACAAATAGCTCTATGTTTTTATCACTCCTCAGTTATTATTTGAAAATTAAATAAATTCGAATATCGGTTCTCCATTTTTACATAGCTACCATGAAGTTTTGATACCCTGCTGCCGTAATATGTCGCGTGGTCGTCAAAGATATTCCAGAAAACGCGATTTTTAAACACTGTTTATAAAATGCAGACGCTTCGCCATAATATTTAGGAATAAGCGTCCTGGTGGTTTAATGATTGTTAGAAAAATTCAAATCCGGCAGAATCATCTTTTCATGACCCTTGAAAATATTGTCACAAATGACCAAATAGAAAAAAAAACGAGGTAAATAAAACGTTTAATGGGGCGAACTTGTGCCAAAAAAAAAAAAATAAACAAGATAACAGCAGAGCGTCGCGGGCGTCGAAGTTGGCGTAGAGCACTAGTCGAACACTGTAGCGAGACTGACCCCGGCTCGCCACGCGGGCCCTTCGTACACGCGTGGACGTCTGGAACGATAAGCCTAGAAGATTCGGCACGTAGAACATTCTAACCTAGAACAAGCAACACGGTTCTCGAAATTGCCAGAAATCTTAATTGAAAGAATAAATAAAAAGACGCGGCGCTAGCGGGAATCAAAACCTGGGCTACCGCACGAAAGTCAAGTGCAGTAACCACTCGGCCACGCACGCGCTCGCTCGCCCATGCGCGTGGCACTACTTCCCCCTTTAAAAAGGCATCG
>JAZHYW010020170.1:0-27073 GCA_037355805.1 Ixodes ricinus | reverse complement strand
TGCATTGGTACAACTTTTTTTGTTATTTTATTATAAAGCTTGCAATTTAGTTTTAAAAGAACTTCGTGGTTCCCATGGCGAAGTTGCAAACATTATATTGATGCGTTCAAAACCAGTCCAAGGTCAAAACTAATGCCAAGTCATCTAAAAAAATAATGTGACCAGAAACAATGTCATTTATTACGTTGTCAAGCTAGGCCTCGCAAATGTTAGCCGTATCGGGTCCACTAATACTCACCCATGTAGGAGGGTGTCTTTAGTGCCCATGCTTGTTGTTTAATTAGACCTTGAACATGATTCATTACTACGGAGGACTTGCATTACGAATGAGTTTTCTAGTTATTGGTGGTGTTCCTGTTAACAAACCACTGTATTAGGTGGGTAGAAAATAAGAGTGAAGGAGTGAACTTTGGTCTTTAATGGCAAGTAGGTTCATATGGAATCATTTTTGCTTCAGTGGAGGCTCAAGTATGCACGACACTGAAGGGATTCTCCTTTCAGTCGACGGAGACAAGGGTACCACAAGAGCCAGCGAGGGAAAAGGACCTCTTGGTGTCAACGCCTTGCCGCCTGCGTGGCTGTGCCCCGAACCGTGCAGTTTTTGCCGAGGTAAACAATTAGGCCGTTTGAAAGTTTTGCGGATAAAAAAAACATGACTCACTTGCATGCCTTGCGGTAAACAATCCAATGCAGCACTGAAATTTGCGAGTTGCAGATAATGTCACAGGTAGGATAGATAACCTCTACATTCTTAGAGTTCTGTGGACTAAGGGGCTGCCCAAAGATTACACAGCAGGATGGCGCCCCGCTACAGAGCACCAGCATATGTCGTACCATAGCCTCATTTATACTGACAAAACCTGGCAGATTGCCAAGAGAAGCGGTCGCCTAAATGGAAAAGGTGGAGTGGCATACAACAGAGAAGTCTCTCGCTGCAGCGTACGCGAAACACGAAAGAAGTATGTTTCGGGTCCTCGCCACTGCAAAAGCTGTGTGCTGACGTCCAGGTTCCCCGAGGAATGGCTCTTTAATGCTCTGTGCTACCAAATCCTCACGCTCCAAATCTGTGACCAGGCACTCTATGACTCCGTCGTCGAACTGGCAGGCTTTGTGAGTATAGAGGTGCTATGGTCGTACTCTAATCCACTTTACTCCATTTTTTTGCCGGGGGAGAGCATCTTTTTGTTTGCATTCTTAGAAAAGAGGGTTAGACTGTTATGATTAAATTGGTGCAGACAACCACTAACAAGCTCTGTTTGCTGTCGTCGAGGCCTACACTGTTCTTATCAATGCCGATTTTCGCAAAAGAAAACAAGATAGGGGAAGGGACAAGAGCGGAGGAAAGCCGTGCCGTTTGCGTGGTCGATGTAACTACTCATGTAACTCGATGTAACTACTCTTCGTTATGCCAATCTGTAAACATGTTTTTTTTAAAGCTGGAGACCAAGTGAGATAAGTATCATCCGCTGTCTTCTCAACTGGTTATTTCAATATTTTATTAGGAGTACTTGGCCATGACTTAAAACAAACCAAAGACGAGATTCGGGCTCATATTCGAAGGCGGTTCTTTCCTGCCAAACTTCAGTAACATTTATCTAAGCAAAGATGATAAACAAATTACTATTAGTTTTAGTGCCCCGCAATTTCTGCATGCAAAAGATGCCTATATCGGTACAGCACACGAAAAGTTATAGGATACTTTGTAATGCAGAGATGCATTATTTTGTTACTCAGATGGAAAATTGTGATTATTACTACCTTGTAGTAGGCCTTGTTCATGAAGCGTTCCCTCACATGCGCACAGATGTTAAAGCGTTTTTAGCCCTCCCTAAATTCCATCGTGGCTTGCTTTCGTTACAACTAAAAAGGGAGCACAATAAGACGAGGACGAGAAAGGAAGAAACAAGTGCTCGCTACCGACTAGATTATTCAGAAAAAAACGTCTTCTCTTCCTTCCTTGTCCCTGTCTTAATGTACTCTTTTTTCATTGCAGCCACAAAGCAGCTTGCCCAGCAAAGAATTTTATAATGCTTTCTTTGACTGTACTAGACACTCTCAGTAGATAAGCCCCAGTCTTGCCTAGCACCTTGCTTATGCAGGGTGCTGCAGAACGGGTACAGCTAGACTTTGTACCCTTCCCTGTTTCCTCAGTAAGGACCGTGCCCCTTGTGCTTCAAGTGCTCTCAGTGCACTTCCTGATGTATTACTTACGTTCCCTTCGAGCCTTAAATTGATATTCTTTTAAAAGAAAAAGTAGACAATAGCAGCAGCAGCCTCCCCCGCCCCTCCACTCTCCATCTCTCTCCATGGGAATGTGTTAGGTTCCTCCTGATGGCTAAAATAATTTTGAATGCAATGGTCTGCATTTTTGTGGTGTCCATCTGTAACCTGATACATCATCAGGGTGTCTACCAACCTGAAATTCTCAGGGAAATCGTTAAAAAGTTGGCTTCATCAGCAGGCACGTAGCCAGGGGTGGTGGTGGGTGGGGGGCCTCTTCACGATGTATAATTCGTGCATTACTTTGGTATTTGTTGATTTTTTTGGAAACAGGTGCCAGCAGGTACGGGCATAGACAATGGTAATTATATTTGTGCATCGGTACAACTTTTTTTTGTTATTTTATTTTAAAGCTTGCAATTTAGTTTTGAAAGAACTTCGTGGTTTCCATGGCAAAGTTGCAAACATTATATTGGTGCGCTCAAAACCAGTCCAAGGTCAGAACTAATGCCAAGGCATCTAAAAAAAAAATGTGACCAGAAACAATGTCATTTATTATGTTTTCAAGCTAGGGCTCGCAAATGTTAGCCGAATCGGGTCCACTAATACTCACCCATGTATGAGGGTGTCTCTAGTGCCCATGCTTGTTGTTTAATTAGACCTTGAACATGATTCATTACTACGGAGGACTTGCATTACGAATGAGTTTTCTAGTTAACGGTGGTGTTCCTGTTAACAAACCACTGTATTAGGTGGGTAGAAAATAGGAATGAAGAAGTGAACTTTGGTCTTTAATGGCAAGTCTGTTCATATGGAATCATTTTTGTTTCAGTAGAGGCTCAAGTATGCACGACACTGACGGGATACTCCTTTCAGTCGACGGAGACAAGGGTACCACAAGAGCCAGCGAGGGAAAGGGAACGGGACCTCTTGGTGTCAACGCCTTGCCGCCTGCATGGCTGTGCCCCGAACCGTGCAGTTTTTGCCGAGGTAAGCAATTAGGCCATTTGAAAGTTTTGCGGATAAAAAAACATGACTCACTTGCGTGTCTTGCTGTAAACAATCCAATGCAGCACTGAAGTTTGCGAGTTGCAGATGATGTCACAGGTAGGATAGATAACCTCTACATTCTCAGAGTTCTGTGGACTAAGGGGCTGCCCAAAGATTACACAGCTGGATGGCGCCCCGCTACATAGCACCAGCATATGTCGTACCATAGCCTCCTTTATACTGACAAAGCCTGGCAGATTGCCACGAGAAGCGGCCACCGAAATGGAAAAGGGGGAGTGACATACAACGGAGAAGAGTCTCGCCACAGCGGACGCGAGACACAAAAGAAGTATGTTTCGGGTCCTCGCCACTGCAAAAGCTGCGCGCTGACGTCCAGGTTCTCTGAGGAATGGCTCTTTGATGCTCTGTGCTACCAAATCCTTACGCTCCAAATCTGTGACCAGGCACTCTATGACTCCGTCGTCAAACTGGCAGGCTTTGTGAGTATAGATGTGCTATGGTCGTACTCTAATCCACTTTACTCCTTTTTTTTTTTTGCAGGGGAAAAGCATGTTTTTGCTTGCATTCTTAAAAAAAAAGGGTTAGACTGTTTGATTAAATTGGTGCAGACAACCACTAACAAGCTCTGTTCGTTGTCGTCGAGGCCTAGGCTGTTCTTATCGATGCCGATCTTCGCAAAAGAAAACAAGATAGGGGAAGGGACGAGAGCAGAAAAAAGCCGTGCCGTTTGCATGGTCGATGTAAGTAATGTTAAAGATAAATCACATGTAACTATAATTGTTTAAGATAAATCTGTTTGAAAGGGTGTCTTCGCTATGCCAATCTGTGAACATACTTTTTTTAAAGCTGGAGACCAAGTGAGATAAGTATCATCCGCTGTCTTCTCAACTGGTTATTTAAATATTTTATTAGGAGTACTTGGCCATGACTTAAAACAAACCAAAGACCAGATTCAGGCTCATATTCGAAGGCGGTTCTTTCCTGCCAAACTTCAGTAACATTTATCTAAGCAAAGATGATAAACTAATTACTATTAGTTTTAGTGTCCAGCCATTTCTGCGTGCAAAAGATGCCTATATCGGTACAGCGCACGAAAAGTTATAGGATACTTTGTAATGCAGAGATGCATTATTTTGTTACTCATATGAAAATTGTGATGACCTTGTAGTAGGCCTTGTACATGAATCGTTTCCTCACATGCACACAGATGTTAAAGCAAGCTTTTAGCCCTCTAAATTCCTTCGTGGCTTGCTTTCGTTACAACTAAAAAGGGAGCACAATGAGACGTGGACGAGAAAGGAAGAAACAAGTGCTCACTACCAACTAGTTTATTCAGAAAAAAGTCTTCTCTTCCTTCCTTGTCCTTGTCTTAACGCACTCTTTTTTTATTGCAGCCACGAAGCAGCTTGCCCAGCAAATAATTTTATTATGCTTTCTGTGACTGTACTAGACACTCTCAGTAGATAAGCCCCAGTCTTGCCTAGCACCTAGCTTATGCAAGATGCTGCAGAACAGGTAGAGCTAGACTTCGTACCCTCCCCCGTTTTCTCAGTAAGGACCGTGCCCCTTGTACTTCAAGTGCTCTCGGTGCACTCGCTGATGTATTACTTACGTTCCCTTTAAGCCTTAAATTGCTATCTTTTTTTTTTAAAGTAGAAAATAGCAGCAGCAGCTTCCCCGCCCCTCCACTCTCTATCTCTCTCCATGGGAATATTTTATGTTCCTCCTGATGGCTAAATTAATTTTGAATGCAATGGTCTGCATTTTTGTGGTGTCCATCTGTAACCTGATACATCATCAGGGTGTCTCCCAACCTGGGATTCTCAGGGAATTCGTCAAAAAGATGACTTCATCAGGGAAAATGACCAGTGAAAGTGGAACAGCGATGCGGAACAATGCTTGACAGTTGCGCATGTGCATGACTATGCGGAATAACGTTTCCGAAATATGATCCTTCGATCCAGAAGTGGTCAGGAAGTTTTTATCCAAAATAGTCACGGGAAATTCTAGAAAAGCCGGGGAATCTGAAATCAGTAATTTGATAGACACCCTGATGCACTGGTTCGACCGTACGAAACACTTCATAATCAAGTGAGAATTGGGGAAAGCGAAATATAGAAAGGCAGCAACAGGCGTCTGCCTCACTTGTCTTCACTCTGCTGCATTGACTTTCCATCTATGACACTGTGGGCACTTAACATGTCCTCGACAGTTTTACTTTGCTCACCTTCAACTTTGTCTGACTTCCAGAACTTATTTGTTATCATTGGCTTTTTTTTCTCCCAGGACCCAGAAAAGACTTTCGGGAACCCGACCTTACTTTTCACTGGAAAGCACCCATGGACATCTGGCAGCATGTGCGTTGTCTGCGAGGACCTATGAATCGACGTCCTGGACTTTTCAGCAGGAATCTTTCTGGTATTTGCCATGTACTGAGCGTAGAAAGGTAAGTATGGGGGGGGGGGGGGGGAATCGACGAAGCACACTTTCTGTGCTTGAGCACCTCATGGGTAAAAAAATACAAAGATTTCGGTGAGAGCTGTGAAAGTTGTGACAGCACTCGAAGCACATTCCTAGAACAGGGAAAAAGAATTATCAATAACTGTTACTGTTTTTATGTTTTCCATGTGTATTTGGTGAATATTCCAGCTATAACACAAAGGTTTGTGTGTTCCATTGTGTATCCAAACTTCTGTTAGATTTCTTTTTTTGTGCATCTGTTGATTTGAGGATCCAAACCATAAAAGAAAAAACTGCAGAAAGAAAAACAAAGCTTTGAAAAAACAGCAAGCAGGCAAAACAAGCCTTTAGGAAACTTATTGTAATTTATTTTTATTCTAATTTAATCCTGCAACACCAAGCAGGCGAAGCAAGCCTTCACAAAACTTGTCATTGTAATTTATTTTCATTATTGTCTAATAATTAAACCAGTTTTGTGTATCAGTATTATTTCTTATGATGTTATTTGTTTAGTTATTCTGATAAAACACCTGTGAGTAGCCGAAACAGGCTTTTGAGCCATTATGTATCGCATTAGTTTCTAATAAAGTAATTGTTTAAATACTTGTGGTTTGTTTTGTAGTACCTGCATGGTAGGACTCATGAAGTTGCATGTGCACAAATGGCAGTGATATGAGCTGAGACAAAACAGCTATCTTTATTGTTCGATTTGAAGATTCCTGCAATTTATTGCCACCCACCTCTCCACTCAAAGCAGGCATAAAGCAACAGAACATGCTGCTTCACACCAGCTCTTGCCAATAGTCCAGACATCTGATAAGAAAGGTATACAACCTACTGTAAATGATAAGTTCAATCAAACTAATAAAAAGTTAAGCTACCGATTAAAAAAAAACACTTTTTTCTGTTGTGTGCAAATTCCAATGTAACAAAAAAATGCTGTCCTGAAAGCTATTGTGTTTCATGATAAATTTTGGAGCAGCATTCAGTTCAGCATCGTTAAGACCATCATCATTCATTTTTCCATGTTTCAGGAAAGGAAATTGCAAGATATTAGTTCTGCATTTCGACGTTTACACTTGCAGACAATTGATGTTACAGCTTCTTTTAGGTGGAATCGAAGTTTCCATTTTAACTTTTATACTTTCACACAGTTGATGTTACTACTCTTTTTTTAGGGAAATCAAAGTTGAACCTCGCAGGCGGCAAGAAGTCTTCTAACAATCACAATACCTCCCTCTGTTCAACAAACTGACACTTGACTAGGGCTGCTATACTCCAGACAAAGTGAGAGTCGGCACTGACTATCTTTCGGAGAGTCGCTCATACACTCCCATGACTCTTTTGCGATAGGAGTCGGGGGACTCTTCATAAAAGGAGGGTCCTCACAACTCTTGTTAAAGAGTCACGGGGATTACCAGGAAGGAGTCCTGTGACTCTTTTTCTCCGTTGGATAAGAGTCGTTAAAGAGTCACAGTTGACTACGTCACCTGGAGTCTTCCATACACTACCATGACTCCAGTGTGATGAGAGTCACAGGACTCTTTTTTAAATAAGAGTCAAGTGACTCTACTAACAAGAGTCGAGAAAGAGTCAAATGTGTGGTGCGCAAAGACCCCCCACAGGGAGTCGTGGAGACTCTCTTTAAAAAAAGAGTCGAGGGACTCTACAAACTGGAGTCGAAAAGGTGTCGAATCTGCGGCGCGCCAATACCCCCAGAGGGAGTCGTACAGACTACTTTTTTTTTAGAGTGTGGGCTACGTCGAGGAAATTCAGGGACTCAGCCGCTATCGCCGTGATCTCAGAAGACGCCTCTCCGACGCAGCATAAAAGAACCACGTCGTCAGATATCGACACCGACCCAACCCTCCCCTTCCCCACCGACGACAGCTGACTGACCTCCTCGCCGAGCTCCATGAGTGCTTTGCCACGTCATCAAGGGTGCGCCAGACGACGGTCGCGAAGCATCGAATAGTTACTGATGACGACGCACTTCCTGTGCATCGGCCACCGTACCGAGTCTCTGTGAAAGAAAGGGAAGCCATCCAGAAGCAAGTTCAGGAAATGCTTGATGACGACATCGTCCAGCCCTCAAGCAGTCCGTGGGCTTCCCCAGTAGTCTTGGTGAAGAAGAAAGACGGAACACTGAGGTTCTGCGTGGACTATCGCCGGCTGAACGCAGTAACAAAAAGGACGTCTATCCGCTGCCCCGCATCGACGACACCCTGGACCGGCTGCGCCACGCCCGATACTTTTCGTCGATGGACCTGAAGAGCGGGTACTGGCAGATTGAGGTCGACGAACGAGATCGTGAGAAGACGGCCTTCGTCACGCCGGACGGACTGTATGAATTTAAAGTAATGCCGTTCGGGCTGTGCACAGCGCCGGCCACCTTCCAGCGCGTTATGGACACCGTCCTTTCCGGCTTGAAATGGCAGAGCTGTCTCGTCTACCTTGACGACGTTGTGGTATTCGCGAGCGAATTCGACGAGCACCTGAGACGACTGCGAGCCGTGCTACGGGCCTTCAAGGCTGCTGGGTTGACCCTCAAGCCTTCCAAGTGTCGGTTCGCCTATGGTCAGCTGAAATTCTTGGGCCACGTCGTGAGTGCTCAGGGAGTAAGCCCTGATCCTGCAAAGACGTCCGCTGTCGCCGAATTCCCCAAACCATCAGACAAAAAGGCCGTCCGAAGATTCCTTGGGCTGTGCGCCTACTACAGACGTTTTGTTCGTGACTTTGCACAGATTTCTGCACCGCTGACGCATTTGACGAAGGACGACGTGCAGTTCCAGTGGGGAGAGGAGCAAGAACAAGCGTTCGACGAACTCAAGCGAAGGCTCCAGTCGCCCCCTATCCTCGGACATTTCGATCAGTCGGCGGAGACAGAAATCCACACGGACGCCAGCAATACCGGTCTCGGTGCAGTACTCGTTCAGCGACAGGAAGGGGCAGAGCGAGTAATCGCTTACGCAAGCCGGGCGCTGTCTAAGGCAGAAAAAAATTATTCAACGACCGACAAAGAATGTCTTGCTGTCGTCTGGGCGATAACCAAGTTCCGCCCATACCTGTACGGGATCCCATTCCGCGTTGTCACGGACCACCACGCTCTCTGTTGGCTCGCCAATCTCAAGGACCCGTCAGGACGCCTTGCTCGCTGGAGCCTTCGACTGCAAGAATTCGACGTGACAATTGTGCACAAGTCTGGCCGCAAGCATAATGACGCCGATTGTTTGTCAAGGGCCCCAGTCGAATATCCTCCCGACAGCACCGACGACGACGATGACGCCCGTTTTCTCGGAGCAATTACAGATACCGACATGGGAGCACTTCAAAGAGACGACCCCGAACTTCGCGCCGTGATCGACCACCTCGAAGGTCAGGGAAGTTCCGTTCCGCGATTCTTGGCCCGAGACTTGTCAAGCTTCGTTCTGCGGCGAGGCGTGCTTTTCAAGAAGAACTTCGGAACCAGCAACCCTGCCTGGCTGTTGGTTGTTCCTGCCAGCTTGCGAGAAGATATTTTTCAAGCTTGCCACGACGACCCGACGGCTGGACATCTTGGCTACAGCAGGACACTCGCCCGGATTCGTGACAAGTACTATTGGCCGAGACTCCCGAAAACCGTCCATTTGTATACACGGTCGTGCCATGAGTGCCAACGACGTAAGAAGCCTCCGACGAAGCCAGCAGGACTCCTGCAGCCGATATCTGCCCCGACTACGCCCTTCCAGCAGGTCGGAATGGATTTACTTGGGCCATTCCCAACATCGACGCAAGGCAACCGCTGGATTATCGTCGCGACCGATTATCTTACACGATACGCCGAGACGAAAGCCCTTCCGTCGGGAACAGCGGTGGAAGTCGCCAAGTTTTTCGTCGAATCTATTCTCCTTCGACATGGCGCCCCCGAAGTCTTGATAACCGACCGAGGGTCATCGTTCTTGGCTCAGCTCACGCAAGAGATCCTTCGGCTCAGCCACACCAGCCATCGTCGGACCACCGCGTACCATCCGCAGACCAACGGCCTAACGGAGCGGCTCAACAAGACGATTGCCGACATGATCTCCATGTACGTCGACGTAGAGCACAAAACGTGGGACGAGGTGTTACCTTACGTCACGTTCGCCTACAACACCGCAGCTCAAGAAACAACCGGGTTTACACCATTCGAGCTGGTGCATGGCAGAAAAGTGACAACCATGCTGGACGCGATGCTGCCCCATGAGCCAGTGGATGACGGATGCGACGACGCCCATGCGGTCAGTCAGAGAGCAGAAGAGGCTCGCCAACTAGCCCGCCTTCGAATCCACGATCAACAGCGAGTCGACGCACGCCGGTACAACCTTCGTCGCCGGGACGTCCACTTTCAACCTGGAGACAGGGTATGGGTCTGGACTCCCATTCGTCGCCGTGGTCTCAGCGAGAAACTCCTGAAACGGTATTTCGGACCCTACAAAGTGCTTCGTCGACTCGGGGATCTGAACTACGAGGTGATGCCCGACGGAACAGGGACTTCATCACGCCGCCCACCACGACCAGAAGTCGTCCACGTCGTGCGCATGAAGCCGTACTACGCTCGATAGGACTGTGAACCTTATCTGTTCCAAATGACTCTTTAGTTTACCGTTATTTTTGTTTGCTTTGTTTTGTTTTGTGTTGCATCGGGGCGATGCACTTTTTAAAGGGGGAGTAATGCCGCGCGCGCAGCTTGCCAAGTAGGCAGCGCGCGCGTGGCCTAACGGTTAGAGCGCCTGGCTCCCACGCGAAAAGCCAGGGTTCGATTCCTGGCCGCGGGGGCGCCTTTTTGTTGACATCCAATGTAATGTTCTGGTAAATTCGAGAACCGTGTTGTTTGTTCGAGATAAGAAAGTTCTACACGCCGAACCTTCTGGGCCGATTATTCCAGAAGCCCACGCATGTACTATCGGGGAAAAATGAAATGCGAACAGAGGAGCGCGTGGCTTGCCGTACAGGCTGCGCCACCTGGAAGTGAGCCTAGGGGCGAGGGTGCGTGGCCTACTCCGATGTGTTCACGCCCTTCGCTCGGCGCTCCCCAAGCTTCGGCAGTGCGCCTCTCAGTGCGCTGAAAGCTATCACCGCTATCTTTGCTGGCTCAGCGCGTGCGGTGCGAAGAAGCTCGGCCCACGCGCCGAGCAGACAAAGATAGCGGTGACAGCTTTCAGCGCACTGAGAGGCGCACTGCCGAAGCTTGGGGAGCGCCGAGCGAAGGGCGTGAACACATCGGAGTAGGCCACGCACCCTCGCCCCTAGGCTCACTTCCAGGTGGCGCAGCCTGTACGGCAAGCCACGCGCTCCTCTGTTCGCATTTCATTTTTCCCCGATAGTACATAAGGGGCTCAGCGTGGCGAGCTGCAGTCAGTTTCGCCCCAGCGTTCGACTCTGCTCTTTCGCCGACTTCGACGCCCGCGACGCTCTACTGTTATCTTTTGTTTCCTTCTTTATTTTTGGGCACAAGTTCGCCCCATTAAAAGTTTAGTTTCTTCAGTTATTCGCCGCCTCATCACTTGTCCTTCGTGACAATATTTTTCTTTTGGTATGTGAACGCAAAAGGAGACAAACATGGTTGTAGGGGCCTATGCTTTGCCAACCACAGCGCGTGGCTATGATAAATATTGGTGGCATGTAAATGGATCCAGAGGCGGATCGGTGGCCGAGTGGGCTAAAGCGCACACCCAGCCCGACGCGCGTGGGAGCCAAAGCTCGCGCTGCGGAACCAGGATCCTGTTTTTGATCCTCACCCCTGCCCGTTTCGATCTAGATGAGCATCGTTCCGGCGTGCGGTCGAGTATCACTACGCGTGAGCACGTTAAAGACCCAAGGTTAGCAGTCGTACTGCGCACCGGTAAAATTGGTCATCTACAGTGTAAATCAGTGTCGACCCATCCTGGCAGACCGACCTTACACTGTATACACGAACTCAACTCTCCTACGTCACGCCGCGGTGGTGGCGCGTCGGTGCACTTCCGGTCTGCACTCTAAGAAAAAGTGAGCACCCCCCTCGTCATCATGCGTTTTGACGGCTGTAACGACCCCACAGGCTTACTTAACGACCCACTGGGCTCGAGCCATTGAGCGTTACCACCCTGTTGGCAGGTGACAAGCATGGGGTAGTCACGTTTTATAAACTCTTGAATTGAACATTCAAGTGCATGCCGTTGTTTAATAGTAAAAGCCACTTCAAAATCTCAAAAAGTACTTGAAACTTCTTTTCTTTGTGCGTCGGTTACCATTTATTCAAGTTTGAACCGGTCGAAACAGGCGTGTGGCTCAGTTCGCCTAAACTGGCAGAAAACAAACATTGCCAAAGAGTACAGGCAACCTCGGTAGGCACCTACTAAAACCCGAGGCAGATAAAAAGTATCGCGGTTGTCCTTTTTGCTTCCGTCGCGGGTTTTACCATGTACAGCAGTAAACAGCTGGCAGCTAGCGTCGTGCTCGAGAAATTTAACCAAATCTATAGAAATGCACAGGAAGCTACGCACAGGCGTGAGTTGACTTGAATGTTCTCCGGACGAGATACTCTTGTCGTCTTTTATTGTGCAGTTCAGTAAAGAGCGTGCTCTCATTAAAGGTGTGATCGGTCAGTTCTGCGTGCAGATCAGTTGCAAATGGCCTCCTCGGTTCCGCCGAACTTGCACGCCTGTCATACCTAATTTTTTTGCTTTCAAGTGCAGTGAAGTATGAAGTGTTGAACACCACGACTGAGGCTGGACAGGACGAACGTACACAGATATATGGGATCATGTCCGTGTATTTCAGTATTGCTCTGTCTCAGGATATATGACTCACCTTCACTGGCTCATTTGGCACATTTCATCGAGCATACTCGATAAAAAAAATGCTTCAAACAAAAAGCGAGGGCGAGGGCTCTCATCGACCTCCATGCCAACGACGAGCACGCGCGGTACGTGGACGCGGCCGAATGTCAACGGAACGCCTTCGCAGCGGTTGTCATCGAGGCGTCGACCGGCACCACGAGGACGGCAGCGAGCGTGAGAGCGCTGGAGCGGAACAAGCGGAGGAGATGGCCATCGCCCTGGCCATCGCAGACGCAGACTGCCGCACGGTGCTGAGTGACTCGAGACAGGCGGTGCGAAAGTTCACCAAAGGCCAAATCTGCCGGGAGACCGAGCGAGTATTGCGGGCGGTCAAACTGCAAGACAGAAAAGTGAGAATCAAGTGGCTCCCGGCGCACGCGGGCGACGCGTCGGAACGCAATGACAACCACAACGAGACGGCACACACAGCGGCGCGAGCGCTAACCAACCGCGCCCCGGCGACAGACCGTCCGACGTGGTTGGGGAAGCTTGAGCAGAAACAATTGAAGCGAAAAAAGAAAACTGAAACAACGACACAACGCTTCGGGGAGGACCGGCGGACGCGGCGGACGGGCTTCGCTGGAATCACGTGCGCGTGCTCAGTGTGCTCAACTTTTACTCAACCGCCGCTGAAGTCATTCGTATATGTAAAAAGAGAAAAGAAAATGCATCAGCGTGTTCAGAAAGCTGTGATTGCAGAACTTGGTTTCGATAATTAATACAATCAATTAAACTGGCTTCTGTATACTTGAAGTGTAGGCTAGCGAGAAAACGAAACTGATCAAAACGTGACGTGTAGCGACTATTCAAATTTATTTATAACCTGCAGTTAACTTTTGCAATGGATTACATTAGAGATACGAGCCCTTTCGTGAGGGCAGTAGAGGGAAAATATAATATACGGGTAAATCTTGCACAGTCTTTTCGTATTTATGCGAAATATGACAGTGGTCACCATCCTAATCGGTCACAGAAAATACAGCAGTATATAAGCTGGTGGTGTCGACTAGTAGTGTGTATAGAAATGTAGAGTGTCAATATCTCATGTTGTACCCTGTGCTGTTTGTGAACGCGTCCATGTATAAAATGCTATGGTGTCTGTAGGTCGCGCATGTGTGAAAGCGTGGTGTGGTTTGTGTACATACGTGGATATCTGGCGAGGCGCTCAAAAAAAAAACAGTTGGTTTCTTCTTTTTTTAGTTTAAGCGCTGTCCGTTAGGTGGCGCGTGTCGCCCGCCAATTCAAGGAGTCGCGCGTTTATTTGTCTACATATTTGAGTGGAAAACATCGAGGCGTTCCATGGCTCCACGGAGCAGCCTACGGAGGGTGGGAGTTTTGGGAGCGTATTTTCGGCACCGATTCCGTATCCAGGGGGCGTGGTCAATGACGTCACGGACGTCAAAATAAGGTCATGTGGTGGATTCAGAGTGGATCCTTCGTTATTTTGACGTCCGTGACGTCAAAATGGTTTATTTTTGTTTTTTCGTCAAAAGAAAAAGAAAAAATGGCGTGCTTTGCCACTGGCTTTGCATGTTTGTACAGCCTTGATGTTGGTACGCCTCAACGGGTGATCGGTCTCTTAGCTGTAGATGAGAAATTTAGCCAGTGCATCACGCAGTAGCATTTTGAAACGTCGGCAACGGCGGTCGGGCCGGAGAAACATCGTGCCTTGCGAACCGCCGTCGAACGGAAGGTGAGTTGGTTTGTGTTTTCCTGTGATGTGATCTCTATGTGTTCGTTCCACGCGTCCGAGCTCTTTCTTCGTTTCAAATCTATTTGGCGCCGCTGCCTACATTGTTCGAGCCTGCGCTCGCGATTAAAACACGCATCGCAGAAAGCTGAAAGCCCGCCGAAGAACCTGCCGGCTGACCCTTGCGAGCTAAACCTAATTCAACAAGACCATTTGATCCGACAGAATAATGTGTTTGATCTTGCATCCCATGTCAACAAAGAACTGCGCTGTCTGTCTTTGTCCCTACATGTTTTATTCTTTCGTGTTTTACAAATCTTTACCAACCCGCGTCCGATCGAATGCCGCGATCATAACAAATAGGTTGTCGTGCTCGATGGCCCTTATCATCGGTAAGAAAGTTACGTTTTTCATTTCTATATTTTGACCCAAATAACGTCATATTCTCAAACTATGAATTGCTATCACCACCTCTAGTTTCACATTCTGGTGCGCTCGCAGCTTCCTGCACCCCTGCGAGGTTTCCTGCGATCGTACCCTGTTTATCATGAATTTCTCGCCGTACGCGAGTGCTCTCGAAGGCGTGCACTCTGTAACATAGGTTGTGTGCAGCAAAGGCACAGGCCCGAGCACATGACAGTGAAAAGCACCCTTTTTGCACGAGCACCCGTGCAAAAAGAACATTCTGCGGAGCTACGCCCTCGCACCCGTGCCTTTGCTGCACACAACTTATTAACCGAGCCGTTCTCGTTTCTTTTGCATATAACTGTAAAAGAAGTGTCATTGTTGTTTTCTTCTCAAACAAAACTCAGACGCGAGACAAAAGCAAACGGATAAAAGTCTGCACATTCACACATTCTTCTCCTTTGTGCGACAGGTTATAGCTGGTCGCGATTCATCAGCGTTTCTTTTGAAGCTGATGGGTACCACAAGGCGTGAAAGAGGTGACTTGCAGCTTTTCCAAGGCAGCAGCAAGACACTACAAACCTTCGCAACAACTGGCTTGCCAGTGCCGCTCTGTTCTGAACAGCACTGCGTGCCATGCAGAGGATTGTGCAAGCTTTCTGGGTGGCGACGCTAGCCACGGTAAGTGCATCCTGTGCAGCTTTCTTTTAGGGATATCTGTGGCTTGCAGGCCATGTCGTGCATGTGCCACCCGAGGGACAGCAGTGCCATGCTGTGCTGATGGTAATCACCACTGCACTGTGTTTTCATTCAATAACTACTGACAAGGAACCAAATACTTCCGAGAGATTCTCGGCTGTGCTTTGATCAACTCCAGCTCGCTTATGAATAGGTGGATGGCACAGGTGGCCTTTCCTAATGGACTTGATGTCCGTGTTAACAATGCAACCAGACTTCCTTTTAGTTTGTGGCATTTTTTTCGTTGCGGGTGACTAGCATTGCAGTAGAGAAATATGCAAAATAGTGTAATGGCTGCATTAGTTACCTAAATCAATGGTGGGAATAACTGACCTACATTTCCACCGACTGCATTTCTCAGAGGAATAGCCTGGACTAAATAGCTCGCTGCACTATGTCCTTCCCCTTAGCCTGTAGAACTTGGCGTCTCCCCCGATTGTCTTATGTGGCTGCTTCTGTGTTTGCCTAGGCACTCGGCTGAAATAGTGAAAGCTGTGTGCATTGCACATAACCGCCATGAAAGCCAGTGTGGACGTAGCTGGCATAGCCCCGAACATGGCTTCTCTAGCTCGACACAAGTAACGTTCCTACCACTGTCGTGTTCGCATAAAAGAGACCTGCTTAAAGTGGTACTCCAGCGATTTTGTGAGCAACCCCACCTAACTATATTTTCGAAATTGCCATCTTTTACTCTTTCCGGTATGCTATTTACTATCGTGAAATTCAAAATAGTTATTGTAAAATCGGCAAATTAAAATGACGCCAAAACCAAGATTCAAATATACTTGCGCTTTTCATTGCTGTGACGTCACGGCAGCTACGTAGCCAGGATTTTGTTTCGGTGGGGGGGGGGGGGCGCCTATGACAAAATGCTGTATGAGGGGGAGGGGAGAGGAGGTCCCAGCAAAATGAAAGATGTTGGGGGGGGGGGGCGATCCCCCCCACCCCCCCCTGGCTACGTGCCTGCGTCACGGGATGGCAGGCTTGCAGTTCGGGCAAGCTGTCTAGAAATGAACTATGCCGAGCATTTGTTTCGTGCTGCTGCGTGGGAGCTGGAGCGACCTTCGAAAGCATTCTTTTGACACCATGAAACTGTTTGTGATCAGTTGGGAACAAAGTCTACAGCCCAAAGAGTGAACCCCTGCCTTCCCATGATGTCACTATTTCAATGTTGCCAGTAGAGTTTTTCACTTTGAAAAACACGATGATGACCAAAATTGTAAATTCTATATTTTCGCGAAAAAGGTGATTTTGGCCAAATATTTGGGTTACTATTTCAGTGATGTTTGTTGGTGTGTTTAGCAAGTTTTCAGGCAAATTGGGGACAATGAAGAAACGCAGTGTCTAGCGTTACGTCCGACGGAACCCGAAATAATAATTAAAGTTACGTCCGACGTAACTTTACGTCAAGGTTTTGAGTTACGTCCGACGTAACCCAATATAAAGATTAAAGTTACCTCCGACGGAACTCCAAATAAAAATTGAAGTTACGCCCGAAGGAACTCGAAATAAAGATCGAGCAACGTTACGTCCGACGGAACCCAAAATAAAAATTAAAGATACGTCCGACGTAACTTTACCCTAAGGTTTCGAGTTACGTCCGGCGGAAATAAGTTACGGCCTGTGTAACCTACGGAACCTTATTGAATGTTGCGCTTTGTGGCCGAAACACGACGTAAACATAAAAATGTATATAATTACTTCTGCATCATGTCCGATGCAGCGTTGGTAAATTGGTCAAAATCGCGGTTTGTTGAGGGGTTGGAGTGTGTTTCTCATATGTAGAGGCTGCGTACACCTGGCGGGTTCGATACCCGTTACATACACTTTTTTTCTCGATTTTTCCTCTTTTTTTTAGCAATTTCCTTCTCTTTTAAGAGGATTTTTTTTTCGATTTGTTTTTAGATATTAAACCACTTCTTCCTAGACGCGACACACAAAGGAAAAGAGAAACATTTACAAAATGTAAACTGCAGCACGTGTGCTGCGGTTCGTTTGACAGATTAAGGGCCCGTCTCGTCTAAAGCGTCGAAAGCCCCTATATGTGCCGTGATCTAGAAAAATCGTGTTGCTCGTATGTTTAGACAGTTTTGATGCTATAGTACGCATCCACGGGTGACTTGTCTCTTAGCTCTAGATGAGAAAGTTAGCCACTGCAGTACAACCGCTAACCAGTGGGGTCTTTAACGTGCACCACGCAGTAGTAATTACACGAACATGTGCCGGTACCACGACCTATGCTGGTACGAAACTCATCCAGGTCGAAACGGGCAGCGGGTGGGGGTAACTTTATTTTTTATTTCGAGTACCGTCGGACGTAACTTTAATTTTCACACTGGGTTCCGTCGGAAGTAACTCGAAACCTTGGGGTAAAGTTACGTCGGACGTAACTTCAATTTTTATTCGCAGTGTCTAGCGTTACGTCTGACGTGAGCCGGAAATAAAAATTAAAGTTACGTCCGACAGTAACTTCACGTAAGAATTCGAGTTACGTCCTACGTAACCCAATATGAAAATTAAAGTTACGTCCGCCGGAACTCTAAATAAAAATTGAAGTTACGTCCGACGTAACTTTACCCCAAGGTTTCGAGTTACTTCCGACGGAACCCAGTGTGAAAATTAAAGTTACGTCCGACGGTACTCGAAATAAAAAATAAAGTTACCCCCACCCGCTGCCCGTTTCGACCTGGATGAGTTTCTGTACTAGCGATAGGTCGTGGTACCGGCACATGTTCGTGTAATTACTACTGCGTGGTGCACGTTAAAGACCCCACTGGTTAGCGGTTGTACTGCAGTGGCTAACTTTCTCATCTAGAGCTAAGAGACAAGTCACCCGTGGATGCGTACTATAGCATCAAAACTGTCTAAACATACGAGCAACACGATTTTTCTAGATCACGGCACATATAGGGGCTTTCGACGCTTTAGACGAGACGGGCCCTTAATCTGTTCAAACGAACCGCAGCACACGTGCTGCAGTTTACATTTTGTAAATGTTTCTCTTTTCCTTTGTGTGTCGCGTCTAGGAAGAAGTGGTTTAATATCTAAAAACAAATCGAAAAAAAAATCCTCTTAAAAGAGAAGGAAATTGCTAAAAAAAAGAGGAAAAATCGAGAAAAAAGTGTATGTAACGGGTATCGAACCCGCCAGGTGTACGCAGCCTCTACATATGAGAAACACACTCCAACCCCTCAACAAACCGCGATTTTGACCAATTTACCAACGCTGCATCGGACATGATGCAGAAGTAATTATATACATTTTTATGTTTACGTCGTGTTTCGGCCACAAAGCGCAACATTCAATAAGGTTCCGTAGGTTACACAGGCCGTAACTTATTTCCGCCGGACGTAACTCGAAACCTTAGGGTAAAGTTACGTCGGACGTATCTTTAATTTTTATTTTGGGTTCCGTCGGACGTAACGTTGCTCGATCTTTATTTCGAGTTCCTTCGGGCGTAACTTCAATTTTTATTTGGAGTTCCGTCGGAGGTAACTTTAATCTTTATATTGGGTTACGTCGGACGTAACTCAAAACCTTGACGTAAAGTTACGTCGGACGTAACTTTAATTATTATTTCGGGTTCCGTCGGACGTAACGCTAGACACTGCGTTTCTTCATTGTCCCCAATTTGCCTGAAAACTTGCTAAACACACCAACAAACATCACTGAAATAGTAACCCAAATATTTGGCCAAAATCACCTTTTTCGCGAAAATATAGAATTTACAATTTTGGTCATCATCGTGTTTTTCAAAGTGAAAAACTCTACTGGCAACATTGAAATAGTGACATCATGGGAAGGCAGGGGTTCACTCTTTGGGCTGTAGACTTTGTTCCCAACTGATCACAAACAGTTTCATGGTGTCAAAAGAATGCTTTCGAAGGTCGCTCCAGCTCCCACGCAGCAGCACGAAACAAATGCTCGGCATAGTTCATTTCTAGACAGCTTGCCCGAACTGCAAGCCTGCCATCCCGTGACGCAGGCACGTAGCCAGGGGGGGCATGGGGGATCGCCCCCCCCCCCCAAAATCTTTCATTTTGCTGGGACCTCCTCTCCCCTCCCCCTCATACAGCATTTTGTCATAGGCGCCCCCCCCCCCCCCACCGAAACAAAATCCTGGCTACGTAGCTGCCGTGACGTCACAGCAATGAAAAGCGCAAGTATATTTGAATCTTGGTTTTGGCGTCATTTTAATTTGCCGATTTTACAATAACTATTTTGAATTTCACGATAGTAAATAGCATACCGGAAAGAGTAAAAGATGGCAATTTCGAAAATATAGTTAGGTGGGGTTGCTCACAAAATCGCTGGAGTACCACTTTAAGCAGGTCTCTTTTATGCGAACACGACAGTGGTAGGAACGTTACTTGTGTCGAGCTAGAGAAGCCATGTTCGGGGCTATGCCAGCTACGTCCACACTGGCTTTCATGGCGGTTATGTGCAATGCACACAGCTTTCACTATTTCAGCCGAGTGCCTAGGCAAACACAGAAGCAGCCACATAAGACAATCGGGGGAGACGCCAAGTTCTACAGGCTAAGGGGGAAGGACATAGTGCAGCGAGCTATTTAGTCCAGGCTATTCCTCTGAGAAATGCAGTCGGTGGAAATGTAGGTCAGTTATTCCCACCATTGATTTAGGTAACTAATGCAGCCATTACACTATTTTGCATATTTCTCTACTGCAATGCTAGTCACCTGCAACGAAAAAAATGCCACAAACTAAAAGGAAGTCTGGTTGCATTGTTAACACGGACATCAAGTCCATTAGGAAAGGCCACCTGTGCCATCCACCTATTCATAAGCGAGCTGGAGTTGATCAAAGCACAGCCGAGAATCTCTCGGAAGTATTTGGTTCCTTGTCAGTAGTTATTGAATGAAAACACAGTGCAGTGGTGATTACCATCAGCACAGCATGGCACTGCTGTCCCTCGGGTGGCACATGCACGACATGGCCTGCAAGCCACAGATATCCCTAAAAGAAAGCTGCACAGGATGCACTTACCGTGGCTAGCGTCGCCACCCAGAAAGCTTGCACAATCCTCTGCATGGCACGCAGTGCTGTTCAGAACAGAGCGGCACTGGCAAGCCAGTTGTTGCGAAGGTTTGTAGTGTCTTGCTGCTGCCTTGGAAAAGCTGCAAGTCACCTCTTTCACGCCTTGTGGTACCCATCAGCTTCAAAAGAAACGCTGATGAATCGCGACCAGCTATAACCTGTCGCACAAAGGAGAAGAATGTGTGAATGTGCAGACTTTTATCCGTTTGCTTTTGTCTCGCGTCTGAGTTTTGTTTGAGAAGAAAACAACAATGACACTTCTTTTACAGTTATATGCAAAAGAAACGAGAACGGCTCGGTTAATAAGTTGTGTGCAGCAAAGGCACGGGTGCGAGGGCGTAGCTCCGCAGAATGTTCTTTTTGCACGGGTGCTCGTGCAAAAAGGGTGCTTTTCACTGTCATGTGCTCGGGCCTGTGCCTTTGCTGCACACAACCTATGTTACAGAGTGCACGCCTTCGAGAGCACTCGCGTACGGCGAGAAATTCATGATAAACAGGGTACGATCGCAGGAAACCTCGCAGGGGTGCAGGAAGCTGCGAGCGCACCAGAATGTGAAACTAGAGGTGGTGATAGCAATTCATAGTTTGAGAATATGACGTTATTTGGGTCAAAATATAGAAATGAAAAACGTAACTTTCTTACCGATGATAAGGGCCATCGAGCACGACAACCTATTTGTTATGATCGCGGCATTCGATCGGACGCGGGTTGGTAAAGATTTGTAAAACACGAAAGAATAAAACATGTAGGGACAAAGACAGACAGCGCAGTTCTTTGTTGACATGGGATGCAAGATCAAACACATTATTCTGTCGGATCAAATGGTCTTGTTGAATTAGGTTTAGCTCGCAAGGGTCAGCCGGCAGGTTCTTCGGCGGGCTTTCAGCTTTCTGCGATGCGTGTTTTAATCGCGAGCGCAGGCTCGAACAATGTAGGCAGCGGCGCCAAATAGATTTGAAACGAAGAAAGAGCTCGGACGCGTGGAACGAACAGATAGAGATCACATCACAGGAAAACACAAACCAACTCACCTTCCGTTCGACGGCGGTTCGCAAGGCACGATGTTTCTCCGGCCCGACCGCCGTTGCCGACGTTTCAAAATGCTACTGCGTGATGCACTGGCTAAATTTCTCATCTACAGCTAAGAGACCGATCACCCGTTGAGGCGTACCAACATCAAGGCTGTACAAACATGCAAAGCCAGTGGCAAAGCACGCCATTTTTTTCTTTTTTGACGAAAAAACAAAAATAAACCATTTTGACGTCACGGACGTCAAAATAACGAAGGATCCACTCTGAATCCACCACATGACCTTATTTTGACGTCCGTGACGTCATTGACCACGCCCCCTGGATACGGAACTGAACCGGAACTGAACCGGAAAAAAATATAACGGTAACCGGTTCAAAACGGTTCACGGTAATTTTTTTATTACAAAATGAGTGTTGGAGAAGTAAAAATTGGCAGCTGCATTTCTATGTAGTGATCAAATTGTCATAAACCGAATTGCAATGTATAAGAAATTGTGGGTTTTCATGGCACTTTTGTATTGGCACTACGATTAATCGTGTGTCACGTGGTCACGTGACGTCATGGTTTCAAGACATGCTGTCAAAATAATGTCACGTCACGTGGCCCCGTGGCGTAGTCGCATTACTCACCGCGTCCAAGTCGAGTTAAATTCAGAACGTCAATTTTCCCCTATCTTCTCCAACGTTTCGTCTGCTTCTTCCTCCCCGGCCTTCTTTTCCCTCGCCCTACCTTCTTGAGTTGCAACGGAATATAGATGTATTAGCGTTGTTGACACCGTGACGTCACATGCCATCACTAAAGCCCATTTATACAGAAAAGTAGCGACATCCTTTGAAGAATGACGCCTGCTATCTTGGGCCAAACCAGGCGGCGCTACCGTCGACGCGAGGGTGTAAAAAAGCGAAACATAAAGATAAAAGGTGTGCGCGTCAGAGGAGGAGGGAGAAGGAATGCCTATGCTGTCGGAGTGCAGTGCATACTATGAGCTCATGTCGCCAATCAAATAATGCCGACTGTGCAACGTCACGGCTTTCATCGTCTTTCTTTGAGCACATCTTTCGAGGCTGGTAGACAGTGACAGTGCGCTTTTAGCCTGTGTGTATGTATTTGCGTGTCTTTCAGCCTTTGACTGCGCTCTGACTCAAGTATAGGAAGGCCGTGTGCTATCTTGGGCCAAAGCAGGCGGCGCTACAGTCGACGCGCGGGTGTAAAAAAGCAAAACATAAAGATAAAAGGTGTGCGCATCAAAGGAGGAGGGAGATGTCGCTACCTTTTTTATTCAGGGGCATTAGCCATCACGACTTTTCACCGCGAGTCATGCGACACCGTGACGTACTCGGTTGTCATGAGCCTGAGCCGAGTGCTCGGGTTCTTGGCAATCAGCATCGCCAAACATTCGTGTTGGCTCGTGTTCAATCAAAGATGAGAATAGCCGAACTCTAATAAAGCCTAAATCTCAACCCATGCTTTATTCTTTGCCAACCCTAGCGCATGACTATGATGAACACTGGCGGTATACAATTAGCGTCAGATCACATTGCCGCCTGTTCTAATAGCGAGTTGAGGAGGGGAAAGCTGTTTCTTTCCTTTATTTTTTCTGCGTCTGCCATTGAGCAGAGAGGAAAACTAATGGGTGTTTTTGCAAGCTATCAACGTCAGGGATTACCTCTTAGCGGTATTCACTGAAAGTGAAAAAATCGTTGCATGAACTATTTTACATGTACACATCATTGAGGCACTCAAACATGTTTTCGTTGTTGCTGAACTGTCTGAGAAAGTTGTCCCCGAGAATAGAAGCATTGAAAAGACTGAATATAGCTTATTAATCTGACGATAAATAGAACTACAAGTGTGTACGGCAGGGATACCTGAAAAGAAAGATTCTAGTGGCCTTTGAAGGACAGCCGAAAGTCGGCAGCCGCTCAAATTCTCGCAGTTTTGTTTAAACTTCTCAGTTTTTGGATGCAAAATAAAAGAAATGGAGCATTACTGCTAACAAATGACAGAAATATAATTGTCGAATTGGCACCCCCAAACAAAGGAGGGAGTCCCTCAGAAATAAAAAGTATTCTCTAAAGGAGCATCGTCAAATGCAAAAAAAAAAAGGGGGGGGGGGGTTAAAAACCTACTGTGTTGTAAAGGTTCCTCTGCTCCGCATCTTCAGCACAGAGCAGACAGCGTGATCCTGCAAAACTACTTCGTTTGCGAAATCACTCCTGCCAGAAAGCGCGTTTTCAGGGTGCCAGACGCTCGCGCCGTCCCTCACGACGCTGCACCAAGCAAGAATAATTTTTGTTTCTGAATACATGGGTTGCACTGAGCGCGAACCTTCTGCAGTGTGCATTTTTCACCTCGGGATTTGATTTTCTCAGCAAAAAGAAATCTCTGACCACTCGCATATAGTGCGATGATGTCACGTGCAAACCATGTTAAACAGTTCAGTTTTCTGTTGAAATGTGATGTTCTCAACACAATACTCCGTTTCACTTTAAGTGTGAGCGTATCAGAAACTAAAAAAGCGAGCTCCGGGCTTTCAGCGTCCAAGCACGCGCGCTCCTGCAGTGCAAGTGGTCGGGACCAAAGGCTTGTGCTTGTAGCATAGTAAAGTGGAGATTTGGGCCAGTTGGTTCATTGCAAACAAAAAGCGCCGAAAAAATACAGGGACACAGATGAAGGGAAACAGGACAAGGTGCACTCTCAACTGAAGTTTATTGAAACTTCACACGTTATATAGCCACAGAAACCCTGTTTACCCTATCTGCACATCCCGCGTTTCAAAAATTCAAACTCATTTGTAGATAAAGATAGGGACGTGTCACTTATACATTTCTTCTCCCTGGTCCTAATTTCATATGGCTCGTGTAATTCTCGCGACACTTTATCTTTGTACCTAGCCAAAATCTTAGTGTTTGTTTGTAGCATAGGCTGCATCTGGACTTGAAGGGGCCATGCAAAGCGTTTCTGGCCATTTTTTTTTTAATTTGCATTTCTTTCGCTCGAATTATTGGCTGGGACACTAGCAACACATTAAACATAAAATAAACAAGAAATCTTGCGTATTTTGAACATAATAGCTGAAAGAGGTTCAGAATTTTGAGCGCATTTTCTTTTGTTGATGACGTTATTGGTCTGAGCCAATAGAGAACCTAAATGACAAGAGCGTGAAACAACCATGCGCGATCTTCCTAAGTGTTGGAAATTAACATCCAGTTATGAAGATGTGAGCGCCCCACCAATTTACGGGTGTTCCAAGCAAATATATGAGTGAGAGTCACGTGCTTGAAAGGATCAGAAGGGGTACTTTGCGCCTATTTAGCCAGTTCTACCTCTAGAATTCTATGTCATCATTATCCGACGTTCTAGACCAATGTCGTCACTGAACGCTCATGTTTGACACTGAAAGGCGCGCCGTTCGAAGCAGCATTTGGTTTTCTTCGTCCCTTTGCAATGCCCCTTTAAGCTGAAACAAAGTATAGCA
Organism: Ixodes ricinus; assembly: GCA_037355805.1. Lineage (NCBI taxonomy): Eukaryota > Metazoa > Arthropoda > Arachnida > Ixodida > Ixodidae > Ixodes > Ixodes ricinus. The sequence goes on along the minus strand of JAZHYW010020170.1, from coordinate 2,144 downwards.
AAAGGGGATGTCCAAATTGTAAAGTTGTGCAGTATATATAGCAGTGTCGCGATGATATGCTGCAGCCTCATAAAATGTTAGAGCGCGCATGACTGATAAAACACGGAGTTGTAAAATCAGGCCACAAAACAAGTGCCCGTAAATCCAAATATCACTTTAGCCTCCCAAGACAGTATTCTGCGAAGTTTCGAGCTCGTGCAATCCGATGTCGTAATGTGATTTAAATTAGAAATATATTGTCTGTTCTTTGCGATATTTATCTGTAATTAGGAACATAATTACACGCATCTCTACTAGAGAAATACGCACCATAACCAATTAAGTCCTGAACAGTAAAGAGTCCGACGTTTCAAAACCGATTTTTGTTTTTTATCAAGGGCGAATATTTGCACGTGGAGAGCAGCAGCTTCTTTTCTATCTACGGTGTGTCGTTTGTTTCACTCACTTTTTCTTCTTCAAGTGCCCTAGTCCGTTGACACACGCCGACGGTTAAGTGGCTGTCGACCTATCGAGCCCGACCTATTGAAACGTCGGGTCACTAAATGTTTAGGACTTGGTTTGTGAAGGTCTGTATTTCTCAACTTTTTGACCCAACCAGACGGAGTTCCGTCAAACGTGTTTATGTGTAAAACATGCATTCCTATATAGTTCTTTTTGCAGTAAAGCGTCGTGTATTGCATTATTTAGAAGAATATAATTTATTATTTCTCTCTCTGCACATTTCGTGCATTTGCCTTCAGATCTATAACGTGAGCACACAGTTCTTTTTGGCATACCCCGCGACCTGGTGTTTCACACTGCCAAACAGCGAACAAATAAGCACGTTCCGCAGACTCAACAGATGGCGTATTTTCGAGTATCGTCCTCCCGTGTCGGTCTGAAGCGGTTATGTGAACTTCGATGACAATAACAAATATTTTCTTACTACCTGAAGACTTGACAACATAAATAAAGGGCCTATCACCATAAAGATATACATCATAAGTTAAAGCACCCACAAATTATCTGAAATATGCTCTGCAAATCTTTTCCGGCGTTTTTATCCTCGAGAGGCACGTGTATAAGTGATTTGGGAGAAACTTATGCCTTTTTTTTAATTTTGAAGCTGATTTAAATAACTTGTGTTCCTGACGCATTTTCAACTTCTCAAACATATAGAAGTCTGTTGCTTCTTTTATTTGATGAACAACAATTTTATGTGTCTGTGGGCTGGATGAAAACAAAGTACATACACAGTGGCGCGTGGCAGAACTATGACGATTGCGCACGCAGCCCGTCAGAAAGTGACCAATTAAGTAGCTTTAATGTCGAGTAGACTATGAAATACCACTTTGTTGTATTTAACAACAAATCACCAATTAGCAAGGGTGATGCTTATTTTCAAATTGAATTGACCGGCATCTTGTCAAGAACAAACATCAAACGCCAAGCTATGTCGAAAAGGTGCACTTCAATGCGCTCTATTTTAGGTAATATCCGAACTGAATACGAAGGTCACTCTTTTCTGCATGAATTCGCCTGCATCACGGCGCTGAGAGTAAACAATATTGGTCAGGAAAGCAAGCGTTGTGCTTGCCGCTCAGAGTTTCTATAAAAGGTAGACTGAAAGGGTTTGTCCTAAAACTCTCCTGATATTTTGAAAATATTATGGCTTTAAGCTCGGTTGCATCGTCATCATATATATTGTAAAACGTATTTTATAATCTAGATTTCAGAATATATATGGCGAGAACGTGCCCATTTCATGATTGTATGCACTAATTTCTAAGTACAAGAGCACAGTAGGACTCGACTTTTAATATTGCGACGCAAAGGTTTACTAATCACGCGCATTTTAGACGACCCACCAGACTGATAACCTTTAGATTCAGGTAAAATATGTGCGACTGAGGTAAAAAGAAATAGATGTTGAGTCATATATCTTAATCTAGCTTTTCATTTACTGTTTCATCGAAATTAAACAACTGAATTCATTTTTGGTACCTGAAAAAAAGAAAGTGGATTCAACAAATGATAAAATGATATATAGTTACTCGTTTCACTCTTGAAAAAGTGCCTATTGCCAAAGGAACGCGGAAAATATATTCTCAGTTTAGCGGTTCAAACCGGTTCGAACCGGTTCAAACCGGTTCGAACCGTTATTT